>CAJPEV010000769.1:0-94868 GCA_905338385.1 Darwinula stevensoni | reverse complement strand
TTTTGTCTCCCCTCCCCCCCCCCCCCCCCCCCAAGCTGACGACATTTTATGGACTCAACTTTCAATTAGAACTGAAGTGTGCCTTCATCCTAGAAGTAAACCTTTGAGAAATGCGTTCGTACAGCTTCGATTCATGTCAAAGTTGATGAATGGAAACTTTTCCTGCTTTTTGGTCGCCGGCTTCCCAGGACTTCAAGGCCACACCTTCACTTTCCCAGGGTCTCGATGAAGGAGTTAATGGGAGCATACGTACCCTAAGGCTTGGGTTTGGCTCCAATATTCATGATGGAGGTCGCTCCAATAATATCTTCGTAGGAGGGAGTTGCCACTTACGCACGTTCCGATTGTTTCACGAAGTCACAATGGCTTTTGCAGTTTCCGTGAAACGAATTTATTGGCGCTAATTGCTTCACGCTATCGTCTCTTGCTGAGAGACGATTTGAAAGGTAATGAAAGGAATAAAATGTGGATAAAATGAGGTTTTTATCCGTTCCAGGGCAACATTCTGTTCTGGCAACATTCCATAAATTTACCGGAACATTAAATCAAAGCAGTGAAAACTCTTATTATCATTTTTACTTGAATCCACTTGAATTTCGCTTAGCCTTTCTTGTTATCTCTAGGTTATGTCAAGTCATCATTCCGTTCAAACAAAATGTATCATGGGGACTGCAAGACGGAATCGATGTCATAAGTCCAACTGAACACTCGATGAAGCAGGTCGTAAATTATGTGATAGAAGCGGTTTATGTCGTTGATAGAAGCGGTTTATGTCGTTACAGGCGATCAGAAAGGAGGGGTCAGCCCGTTGTTGCAACGTGCATTTGGCCGGGCGGGGTCCGCTCGCCCTCTCGACGAATAGCCCGGAGAAACATTTTGCAACACCAACTCCCCACGTACAAGGCCACCGTAGTACATAACGGGATTTCATGATCGATCGCCACCTTTTTTTTCCTTCATTCAGATTGATTCGTCAGAGCATGGTGTTTGACAATTCGTGTCCGTATATGCAAAACTGCCTAGTCACATTAATTCCAGATCGTGATTGGCTACACCTCCCGTATTGACCAAGGGCTCGATAATGGGCAGTCATTCATCGCCTCGAGGAGTCATAAAATGCTTTTCCGTTCTGTGGGGACTTTCGGTGACTCTATCGTATCCAGACCGTAAGCGGATAAACGTATTCCAGACCACTTGGAAGGCGATTAACAATGAAGAGAATTGATATTCATGGGGCAAGAATCCTCTTTATTCCTGTTCGCATTGGAGCTTGTACAGTACAAAATATCTGAGCGGCAGATCTTTGGAGTAGGTTATTATTTTGAAAACGACAGTTTCCAGAGCCTCGTCGAGGCCAGTTATTCGTGAGATCTCAGCGTCGGTACCTACTAGTACGATCGCTGGTCACAAAAAGCACACTATTATTTTTAACAGACGGAAATACACATGGACAATATAGAAGTTTTTTTTTTTTGCAAAAAGGCAAGGTCTCATCTCATTGAGCAATATCGTGTGTCAAACCAGTCTTTGATGCTTGAAAGCTGCACATTTCCCGGTTGATGATGGTACACAATAAGATCGACGAACTGAAGGAGGTGGTCCTACATCGAGGAAGAACGAGGAAGGACGAGGAAGAGGAGCACCCACAAGACACGACAATCCCACAGAAAAACACGAAAGACTACATTCAGTCAGTCCGTTTGTATCACATGAGTCCCTTCAGGTTGTTGTCACACACTCGAACGGATTCGGGGCGATCACAGTTCCGTTGCTTCTCCAGGACCTGTTGGAATTCATCAAGTATGAGCAAGATTTCACTCACGAAACTTTATCAAATTTTTACCTTACGGTTCAGCAAGGTTGTCCTCCAGCGCAGAGTTTGGGGACGTGGACGGGGGGAGGAATGATCTCGATCACCTCGAGCGCTTCTTCTGGGTTCGACTTCAAAGGTTCAGTTTCCCCTGGGGACTCTTCGTCATAATATTCTTGAATTTCTTCTTCAGTCGGGTAAGCATCGTAAATAATATCCGAAGGGAACCCAGGCTGGAATGGGTTTGGCTGTCTTGACGTCGACGTTGCCTCTGACGTCGTGGTAGTTTCTGTCGTGGTCGCGACTTGATTCCTGTTCCCGAAAGTCCTCGAAGGCTGTTCAAGGACCGAAACTGTTTCTTTCGTGTTTCCGGTTCGAGGGTTTTTTATGGTGAAGCCCTGATGACTCGGACTCTCGAGAGGTTCCTCTTCGATTGGAGGTTCTATCGGTGCTTCGGTCGTGTGAGCTCTCGCCGGTCGGCGGCCGCCGTACAATTGTTGCAAAATGCTCTGCTTTACCCCGTGATTACTCGCTGGAGGTCGGACTCGTAGCCGGCTCTGTTGAGTTCTTTCAGAGGAAAACGAAAAATCCGCATTCGGAACACTGTTGGTTCCCGTCGTCGTCGAGGCCCGGGTCTGAGAAGGGATTCGACCTCTTGGTGGTCGCCCAAAGATCCGAACATTCACTCTGGGTTTCCCTGGAGTGGATGCGGGAGGCGATTTCGGTTGAGGACTTACTCGGACCCTTTCATACTCCACACCCTCCACCGTCCTCGTGTCTTCTTGACGGAAATGGCTCTCCACTCTCGTCGAAGCTGCGGGCTGGAGGCGGCGAAGATTCCTATTCTGTAGTCGCCAGTCTAATCTCGGCTTCTCTTTGGTACGCGTGTCGGGGGCTATGGCCGTTACGGGCCTGGTCTGAGTTTCCGAACCCCCGATCGAATTACCTCCATCGATTCTATCGATCGGTTCGTCCTTGACCGGAACTGTCGGTCGAGGAGTTCGAATTCTTCGAGGTCTCTGAAGTTCCTGCTCTTGCGGTGGATTAGGCTTGCGCTTCACGGGTGTTCGACGTCTGACTGGACGTGCCGACGTCGTTGGAATCGGTTCTGACTCGTCTTGTGATGATCGGTTTTGGGCAGGGACCGATGTGCGTCGTCGATCTGGTGGAGGACGTCTTTGTGGTCTCCGCCGTTTCACTGGGGCAGTTGTCGTCGCTGGAGGTTCTGAATCATTGTCTTCCTCGATCTTCGGCTCTGTTCCTTCTTTTTCTTCTTCGACCTCCTCCTTCTCATCCTCTTCTGGAGGCTTTTGTCGCCTTCTCCCTCCTAAAAAAGAAAGTGACACCACAGATTTATGAATACCTACACTATTATAGAATGCGATAGGCTTTTATTCTGCTTCGAAAGCAAAGAAACAAGACTTCTGGGAGTAAGCACCGCCCGCTAATATTAATACCTCGTATATTAGCCATTCAAAGATTATTTTCCTCTATTTTCCCCTTGCTAAAGATTTGAGATAAAATATTGCACAAGATCATAAATTAATGGATATATCCGTAATCCTCAGGAAACGAATGAACATCTTATCATTTTCATATTTTTGCATTCGGTGCCTCAAAGACTTCATATGCATTCAGAAAACCAGGAATGATCAGAGTGCTGATTTTTTCCTACTGAGAATTAAAATAATATATAGCAACAGTAATTCTTTTTAGCATGTTCGAATGACACTGTTCCATTTATGCTCGATGAAGCTCAAAGATGCTAAACAGCATGAATTCCAGCATATCGTTAACTTCTGAAAAGGTGAAGTAATTTTAATGGGAGAAAAATGCAAGAAGGCATGTTACTGTACGCATCTTGTACGCATCTTGTAAGACCGACGTGAAGGAGTTCAAATTTACAAGGGCACTTGTATCAGCATCAGTGTTCTATTCGCATGCAAAGTTATCAAATGAGAAAAAAGAGCAGAGATCGAACTGAGCGCATCGCCTAAAATAGGCCTGCTAGGATACCTAGAAGGCTTATTTTGACCAAGCGTTCGGATCCTTCTTTCTCATTTTTTACGAGAAAGATCTTTTGGATTTACTTTTATTTTAAAATGAGGAAATTCTCTTATCTTTTCAGTCGAATTAAGTGGTCCCTTTCGTTTTACAATAAGCATGGTCATGGGCAAAGATTTACATTGTTACATGTCATGACTAATGCGCAGAAATTAATTTCAATGCTAATGATATGAATATACTTCAGGGATGGGAGTGGTCAGAGATCGACGATGTAGATGAAAATCGCATTATAAAAGGACTCGTACAAAAAAATAAGAGGGAAATGAATCCAGCACTTCGGCCAAGTAGGCCTTGAAGGTCTTCAAGGTCTACTTGGCCGAAGGAAGAGGAAAGAAGAGGTAATATATTCGCATGAATATCTTAATTTCTTTCTCTTACATGCGTCTGGCCTTCATGGGTTCATGAGAAAAGAGTGAGGTCTGGCAAAAAAAATCTCCTCTTAAGAAATTACAATATTACGTCTTGAAAGTTATAAATCTTCGCAGGTAATTCTTACGCCTCCGACGTCTTTCTTTGGTTTTGGAGGCGTCATCTTATTCGGTTCTTACCGTATTTTGTATAGAAGGGTTTTATATGTTCTATTAAGTATGGAAATGAGTAATTACACTTCAAGTGCGTCAATGGTCTGTGCTCGACCATCCCAGAATTAGATAACATTTGGCATGTTGGAGGATTACGTGGAGAAGAACAAGTAACAAGGTATGTATCAGATCTCTGTGTCAAACGGGAACAGAGATAGGGGCGTCTGAAATTTTGCCTCAGCAAAAATGACATCTAGACTCCTTCCTTCCTTGCTTTTGGTCCGAGAGAGTTGGTTAATATTGCAAGCTCAAATTTGAAGCTCGAATTTAAGTAAGAGGAATCCAAGAGTCTTAAGGGATTTAATTAATATTTTTATTTGGTTTAACACGAATGGAAAAAATTACATACATTTAACTCCGTGATTTCCCACGGGGATTCTGACACCCGTGTCAAAATTTTGGTGGAATGAGTTCCTGCATGTTTTAATCAAAGTCCGATTCAACGTGATCTTGAGGTTTCATGATTTCAACACGATTTTTTTCACTTTTAAATCGGAAAAATCTGTCGTTTTCAAGACCTTTAACTTCGTTTTTCACCGTATGGGAAGCATAAAAGAGCCCATTGCTGAATCATCCGATAGAACTTCTCAGGGGCTTTCCAATCATACAATTGCAAAATCCTGTCTCTATTTCCATTTGGCATGCAAGATACGATTTATGACGCAGAAATCTCCCCAGGGAGGCAGCGGAAATATTTGTGGTTAAAGGGTCGTTCTGACATTTCAGCTCTGGGTTGCAATCACTAGTATCCGTGAGATATTTTTTTTTTAAGTAGAATATTCTTATCCACAACTCTGGACACTAAGAACTAAGTGATATTGCACGATAATATTCACCTCTGGGTCTGATGAAATTCCCTCTCCATGCATCGGGTTTGGCCGTCCGGGTCGGAGGAGGTCGAGTGGAGCTTTCTTGCTCTCCTTCTCCCGTGTAGAATTCCACGGTGCGATTGGGTCTGGATTTGATGCGAGCATAATTCTTGGTCTTTCTGGAACCTCTGAAGGGTTTCTTATTGTTCTGGGACACCAATTCGTTGGAATGCTCGGGTCTGGAGAAGGAGAGACGGGTCGCTTTTCGATTCAAGATCTTATTGCGGACTTGGGAGTACTTGACACCTCGATCGCGACCGAAAACAACAGGCTTCGGCGTCGTCGTCGTCGTCTTCTTCTCTCGGGCTTCTAGACTGGACAAGATGGCCGAGAGGCTCGTATCGGAATTAAAATCGGAGAGAAATGGCCAACCGAAAGGTTTGGCAGGTTCCGCAGCTCTGGCCACCGGCTGTTTCTGGATGGGACGGGGCTTAAAGGCTGGCCTAGGCCTGTCCTTGGACGAGGGCCTCGGTGTGATGACGTCGATGAAATTATTTTCAAAGTCTTTGTCGTGTTCATCACCGTCGTCACCTTCCTCGTCGTCATAATCCGTTCGACGGAAACTTCGAGAGCTTGGGACGATCTTCTGTCGTTTGATTGGGATCTTCGTCTTGTCTTCCTGCTCGTCAGTCGATTTTCCTTTACTCAGGTCGGCCAAAGTCAGACCTTCAGGCAAGGATTCGATGAGAAACGGATGCTTGAAAAGGGGCGACTGGCGCTTGACCCTTGACCTTGATTCCCCTTTAACCCATTCGAACTGGCTCCACAAGATCAGAACCAGGGACACGGTGTACCTGCAGGAAGAGAGAAAGAAGAATCAATTGCTGCAATTATTGCTAATATAATTGTCATCATTCTGCACGATCAAGCAAAATTGACGACCTATGGCAGACATGACGTAATACTTAAAAAGAAGGACTTGACTTATGAAGACATAAATAAGAACTGAATCAACACTATCGCCAGACTAGTGTCTACATGAGCCTTAGGACGTCCCTGAGCTCGAATGCGGCCACGCGTGCTCCACGTTGGCTTCTATAATGACAAACTCCAGGAATTTCTAATGATCAGGGATTTGATGGTGCGGATAGGGTTTCGGGGCGATTCTGCGTGCCGGGGAGGTCGTGACAGACCCTTCCTCCCCAGGGCACCTAGACTAATTACTCTCGACTTATGCAATCCTCCTGTGTGTGTTTGTCAAGATCTCCTTTGCTCGTACTCTAAGCCTGCCTCGCGCAGGTACTTGACTTTGTTTTCCACCCTGCAAGAGTCTTCATACCGTTTCACCCCTTGAGACCGCAATTGAGAAAGTGAAAATTAATTCGAGGATCTAGAAGAAAAAGATTTCATCATCGGAAACCTGGGGGCTTTTTCTATATGAAAAGTTTTGAAGCCCTTCGTTTGGATTTTTGTCGTTACCAGAGGGTATGATATGGTCCGAGGGGGAAAGGATTTTCTGCTGCATTTAAGGAGTGGCTTATTCCGGGGGGGAAGGATCAGCAGGCTCACGGAAGCAATCAATTTTTCGCCTTTCACGGTTGAAGACATGCGCGGCGGCTCCGTGGAAAGGGAAAAAGGGCTCAAAGTCAAGCTTGTCCAGAGAATGGGGCAAAAAATCGTGCAATCGACTGATTATGATTCCCACTACGGAGGTGATGCAAGCCGCGTTGTGCGGAAACGGACAATGGTCGGCCGTCTCACGATCCTGTATAGAACGGACTTTGTTTCAGGCCGAAACGGCATATTAATCACAGAAGCTTTCCAAATCTTGCAGAGCGACGCTGTTCAATATCTCCCAAATTACGAGTCTGGGAATTGGAAATTTTCTTTTATTTTTCGTTTCCCCAATTAGCTCAGGCGGAAAGATCATTAGCTTTCAGGATTGATTCCATCTCTCTTTGAATGTCCAAAACCTTTCGTACCTCGTTAGACGATTGAAAAATCGCTCTTAGCAATTCATAAAGTCCGCAATCAATAAAATTCAACGCATAAAGGAAGAAATCGAAACGACATAAATCTCAGAATTGCAAAAGAGTGAAAGTACTTTCGTGTAAAGGTCCTTGAGATATAGGTCTTTCCGAGGTGGTCAAACTTGCTTCAACTACTAGGGATTCCTACGTGATTGAGATTGACAGTTTCAAGTGCATTGGGGGAATCTTGCATGACGCAATCGGGGAAAGTAACGCCTGTCAACCTCTAACAGGTTCCCATAAATACGTCTAATAGCCACCCATTATGAAGTCGGTCTCAATTGCCTACGAGTCGAAAGAAAGAGGCCATGAATGATGGTGTCTGAGAGGGTTTCTGCGATAAATGGAATCCTTATTGAATGCATATCGTATTAAACCATATATGGAACTGCTGAAGCAAAAGGATACCGGTTGCAAGCATTAATGCCTAAAGAATTATGACAAATAAGTCCAACTTAAACATGTCCTCCAGGGCCATTGGAATGAGAGATAATATACGGGTACGATTACGAGAAAAGTGGACTCAAACCATGGCATGGATCGTTCTTTGCGAAATCCCCATCTATTCCTTCCTTAGTACACCTTTTAAATGGACTTAAACGACAGCCAGCAGAATAATGAAACCAATACGTTCGGTCCCATGACAGCGCTGCTTCCGGTTTCGCCGTCCCACTCGTGATTAATAGCGAAACTGAATCTAATCGATGACACGGGAAGAAAGAGCTGTCAACATCTGGCGTTCGAGAACCGTGGGTTGGAAGGAAGTTATAATAATTCGCCTTCAGGTATTATTCCAGCGGAGAGAAGAGAAGGTGCTTGGTCAGTGCATGAAAACAGACCGCGGCATGGTGACTTTCTCCCCTTCTATGGTGAAATTGAATAATAGATGCAGCGAGTCTTTCTTTGATTGAGGGGAAGAGAGAGGATGCTCTCTCCATATTTTGCATGTCGTCGATGTCCGCCAGTCGAGAATCCGACTTTCATTCGAATGGAGGAAGAATGAAACGCGATGTTATGAAGGAGTGGAGGAAGGAATTTTCAATAGAAATTTATGAAGAGCCTTTACCATTGTTCACCTTGCCTTTGTTCGTGGCAGTGCCCTCTGCAACTGACCAAAAAAAAAATTAAGAGAAAGGTATGAACGTGATAGAAAAATATGGAGAGGCAGGCACGTGGTCGTAAAAAAAATAATGTTTTGAATCCTTTTCTTGAAGCATCTTCTGCATCACCTTTCACGCCGACCCGGTTGAAAAGGGTCTTTGTCTCTGGAATGGATTACATGCTTTCCTTCCAGGGGCTCATGCATGTTTCCTTTCATAACTGACACCTTATCGCGCCCTTCTTGGGTCTCTGGAGCATTGAGAATCGTGCCAATAGCGAAACAACATGAACAGACTTGGCGCAATCTTGGCGGTTTCTAAGACGCTCTCTCTTTGAAATTCCTATTGTGCAATGGCTATGCCGTAATTCGAGATTTATTGCTCTTGCCACAATGATCGAGAGCATGATGAAGACATGAAAAGAAATATGCATCGGCTTATAGCTGAACTTGATTCCCTCCCACGTCGACATTTGTGAAAGGTCATAAAAAATAAACATTTCATAACTCCGGATGTTCCCGGCGTGAAGATACCATGCCAAGGGTCAGGGTTCCAATTATCTCACGTTTGAAGGAGAGGAGACCACATGAAGCGAATTCTACCACGCAACGATTTTTCAGTGAGAATATAAAACAAGGTGTTGCCCAAGACCAAGACCATGGTTGTGTCTCGGGTGTGGGGGACATAAGCAGGGATTATTATAACGGGTTTAAGAGGCCAAGAGCAAAATCACCCTTCGGTCTCCCTCTCACGTCATCTCTACGTTACGTAACACTTTTTTTTTTCTTCGGAGTAGAGACAATGACCTCTGTCTGAGTGATGGCCTGAGTTTCTCAACACAAGTCGGTATGCCCTGCATCTTACAAAAATGTTGGGATCTTATCGCGACTGGAGCTCCCCTGGACACCTACCGGCAACTCAGGATATCTATCACGTGTCATCTTATGGCTCGCAGAAAAACGAAAGGTAAAATATCGAGGTTTTTGGCACCCAAGCCAGTGCAAAAGGTCGTCACTCCTTCACCTTTGCAACCCTCTTGTGCAAGGATGTGAAATCACATTACCTGCGTAACGTACGCCTGCGAACTTAAAAGCATATCGTTTGCATGGAAATGTCGCGCTTCAAAATGATCCTTCATGGGTTGAATCTGTCTACTATTCAGGAGACTCCCACCAGCTAGTGCTTTACTGATCATTCTGTGATTTCAGCATACTGACGTAAAGACGAATATAACTGAAACATCAGAAAGGGTCCAGATTGGCACTTATGATACAGATTCCTTGGAATCTGAGAATGTTTCCGGACCGTAATCGCTTTCACTCGGGGTTCCGAATTTATGCGGCATCTATTTCTTCCGACAAGTTTCCCAACTCGAACCCTGTCACCTAAATCAAACCAAGTGTCCCCACACTTCTTCGTTACCTCATTCGATTTCAATACTTGCTCTACAAGAATCCCTCCTATGCTTAGGGCTTGGAAACCCGGAAGCTTGCCCCTTTTCGGGATTTCCGTGAGAAGATCCCGTCTGTCCTTCGTGTTGCCTCCAGGGAACATTTTAGTGGATCCCCCCGCACTAACTGCGACCATTCGTCCCTTTACACCATGCAATACGAGGGCGATTCCGAAATTTTACAGCTCCTCTCCCACAAGGAGGAAGCAGAACTAGAAGCTATGAGTGTGTGCCCATTATACCAGTAAAACATATCTTTAGAATAATCTATTTATGGAAATGGGTACGTAATGGGGCATGGTATTACTATCTGATATTGCACTTGAAAGTATTTTGAAATGATCTAAGGCGTTACGCCTTTTTTTATTTTCATGTAAGTGATGTCACAGTGATATAGCCAATTCGGATAGTTTACTTTCGAAAGGGTGGTTATTTCCAAGCGTTTCTTTCCCAGACTGAGTCCGAGAAAATTTTTTTTTGTCTGACCAAAGCGCTTGGTAGAATCAGATAGGTCTAAGTTGGCCATAAATGATCTTTACTGTGACGCTGCTTTCAGGAAAGGGTGAAAAACAGTAAAGTCAATGTGAAGGCAATCGGAATATCCCTATTCCTGACCTGGTTTGACATAATACAATTCATTAGTCTTAATCAGGCTTCCTTTACTTTGATATCAATTTGGAAGAGGACTCAGTTACGAGGTGGTCGCAACGGCTATGGTATAGGTAGCTAGCATTGATGTCATGAAGATTTCTTATTAGCGATTTTTCGAGCACTTCACTTGTAGTAGAACCCTTCCTAGTAGAAAACTGAATGAACTTTCGATGGAAAGTGAATGGGGCTTACACATACTTCTGAAAATATACAGCGTGACCGGTTGGCACTGGAATACGATGGAAAATAAAACCTAAGTACCAAGGCGCCAGAAAGCCTTTTCTTCGCTGTAGCTTCTAAACAACAGCTCATACCGAGGTGTAGAGATAACCTAGCGGCAGGAAAAATTGGAATGACACGGAGAAAGCTCACCATGACACGTGCATAGTCGATGGCTAAGGCGGGGGAATCGGGTTGTATCAAGTGACCATGCTGAAGTCGAGGCGGGAAGTGAAACGCGTCGCAACGCAGCACGGGGAGAGTAGTGAATGCGACGGAGGTCGGAACGGGACTGGTCCCACCCGGTTCTCGCCCCCCGCAGTAAAAGAACCTTAGACCTCCCCGAGTACTACGAAAAAAAGAAACCGCTCTCCCTCCCGGGTTCCCATTACGAAACTTCCCCCGCCCTACTCGCTATACTTCTCGAACGGGATCGGCGCTTTGCTCGAGATCGCGGATCGTCTTCTCGTCTTTCGTCCCCTTCTTCCTCGTACGTGATCGGTCATTGGACATCAACTCTGTCGCCATTTCGTCTCTTGCCAAACCTAGAAACGCCTTTGGTGAAAGGCTTCGGATGATTCCCCGATGAGAAACATTCTCTTTGTCGAAATCATCATTGAGAAATCAAAGCTCTGCTTCTTTTCGTCGAAACACGAAACGTCGGCGGCTGTTGTTCGTGATGCCCCGTAAATGGGAAGATGGCCTAATTGATCGCTGGACCTTGTTCCCGGTGAGTTCCTCGCCCCCACAAATACCAGGCGTGCAAAATCCCATGCATTGGGGCATTCCAGTTCAAGGGCGGAATAACTTTCTCAAGAGTCAGGAAAAGGAATGAACATTCCGCTGCTGATCCCCGAAGACACTAAACTATCACAACTAAAGTTCTATTTTGTCTCTTTTCTTCCTTGAGACGTTTTGGACACGGGTTGTCGTAAAATCGCTAGATTCCAGGGATATGAAGTCGATGGAAATTTAGAACAAACTTTTTGGTCTGGTGCGTGAATTTAAAAAATTGATCTAAGCTAGATGGGAAGATGATTGTTCCGGGATCACAAAAAAGGAAACGGGACTCCCCGCAGGGAAGCCGTTATTACAGATTTGGATCTCTATCTATGCGCCGACGCGTCTCCCATAGGGAGATGAAAATCCTTTTGCGACATCTGTAAAATCTCTTCCCATGGTTCCTTTCAACGCCGTGTTCTATATGTAAAGCAAATCGACTGATACGTTTCGGAAGAAGTAAATTACAAGTTCATTAGGGGCATTGTAATCCTGGACGTGGATCAAAAAGTGGATAAAAAAAAGGAAGAAAGGAACTTGGAACACAATAAGAACACAATAAAGCGATTGTCCTGAAGCGAATCTTCTTGCTCGTTCGTAACGAGAGCATAGCAATTATGTTGCCACTCATTGCGATCTTCATCGTTCCATCTTCCCAGTGGGATTTGAGCAACTATATATAATCTTTCATTGCGTTGCAGTACCCAGGATGCACGAAATCGGCACGGTTTGCTCATGACATGATGAAAGTGAGCACTCAATGAGGTTGGTTTCATCGTAACGGTCACCGCGAAAGAGTGGCGAACCGCTAATTATCTGATCATGAAAATCATTCTTTTCCATTTTGAAATTTTTGAGCCCGAGGGAGCCGGAGGAAACGGGATGGAAGCCGGATGGGAGCCGGCGTCTCGGGAGACAGAAATGGAAAGCGAGTGACGATGCCGGTTCGTCCCGTTATATCACGAAGACGAACGTTATCTGGGTCGGGCATGGCCCCCGGGCTCGGTAAAAGTGAATGACCATTACGTGGACTCGCTACGACCCCTTCGAGACCTGCAGGCTACGCTGCACAAAACTGATTGAAGTCGAGGTCAAACATACCTCATGTCGGTTCCTTTCGTGGAGGGACGACCCGCGTTCGAGCTCGCACAACCGCAGCAAAAGCTGCATGCAAATGACCGTAGAGACGAGGACGGGGTGAGGTCGACGTAAAAAAAAAAAAAAAAACTTCCCTCGTCCACTTCCGAATGGACTCTCACTCTCTTCGGACATCGCTTTCTCTCTCTCTCTCTCACTCTCTCACTCTTGCTCTCTGTGCTACAAGCCAGGCCTTCCTCATTTCCCTCATTTCCCTCTTGCTTCTCTCATAATGACCTACTCCATGGCCAGTTCTTGTTGATCCCGTCTCGACGCATGGAATTATTTTCGTTCGTCACTCGAACTCGCTGACGTCGAGCCGGAAGAAGAAAAAAAATGCCGGTAGCATTCCGCCGACCGGGAATATTTCACCCTTTCTTCCCATGGTCGACGCGATTACGTAAAATTGCCTCAGCGCTTCCGATGATGAATATTTGAAAGAGGTTTTAGAGTTCCGGGGCGTTTTCAAAGGAGCGAATGTATATAAGAGGTGCTTTCAAAAACTAATGATCGTTGCGGCACAGGTCCTTCGTCTTTCCGGGAACGACATTTGTGTCGAGTGCTCTTAATGGCTCTGTCTCTCCTACACCTGTGGGAGATTTCAGGTTTGTATTTAATGCAGTTAATTTTTCAACTAGTACAGTCGGTCGAACGAACGGATGGAATGCGGTTGCCTTACGAAGAGGAACAAGGGGCCAAAATGAAATATGTTGCGCACGAAGGCGATAATGCATTCGTTCTTGGGTAGTTTCAAGGATTTCCAGCAGGCGCAGTTCTTTAGTTCCTTAATGGGAACAACGATTTCGCGAGGAACCGCCCTTCGTTCCTCTTTTGGAGAATTAATCTTATTTAATGAGTTGATTCAACCAACTGTTCTTGAGATGTTTGGCAGAATTAATGACAAGTCTTGAGAAAACATAGTTATTAAAGCAGTCGGCATTACAGTATCGCTCCTGGAAATTTAAAGGAGCCGTTCCGTTACGATCGCTCCTTTTTGGAACGCACTTCGTGGAACGACCAGGAAAGACAATCATCGATCGACACCAACAAATAATGACGAAGCATGTCAGTCCCGAGATTCCGTTTTCGTGCGGAGAAGACGCAATAGAGTGCAACGGAAGAGTGTTTGATCGATGGAATGCCGTCGACGGCCGAGACCTTTCCCTCCCTCTCGGCGGATTCGCTCCCGTCTGCTCAGGATTCGCTCCCAGATTCGCACTTCCAGCTTTTTAGGATCTTTCGTGCTCCGTCGCCATGGATGATCGGACGGTGGACCGGGTTTTCGCCGGGTGTTTGGAGAGTCTTCCTCCCGTGTCCTCCAAGATCGTCCGCATTTTCACCAGCTCCACCTTCACCGGTAATCGACGATGACGTGATTCTCTCGTGTTTTTAGCAGAACAGACCCGAACGAAAGCGGACGAACTGGTTCCGCCGGTTCGGAGCCCAGACGATCTCAGACGTTTCATTTTAATATAAATCGTTTCGTTTCGTATAAACTGATGAGAATTCGGCGTCGATCGCCCCGTGCAGATACGACGCTGGAACGGAACACGCTGATGGCGGAGGTGTATCCCAAGCTGAAGGAATACTGTCGAGAGAAGCACGGATTGGAATTCCAGGTCGTGGACATGCGTTGGGGAGTCCGAGACGAGGCCACCGACGATCACATGACCACGGAATTGTGCATGAAGGAGATCGACAACTGTCAGCGGCTCTCCATGGGCCCCAATTTCGTCGTAGGTTCATCGAAACTCTTCGAGACGGGTGCGACGTGACGTAACAGGCTCGATGTGACGTAACGGGCGTTCGACCCGCTCTTTTAGGTGTTTCTGGGTCAGAAGTACGGCTACCGCCCGATCCCGACCTACATCTTGGGATCGGAGTTCACCCAGCTGAGAGACAATCTGAATGCCATGGGAAACGACGGGAATCTGTTGGACACTTGGTATCGGAAGGATGCCAATGCCGTTCCCTGCGTCTACATTCTGCAGCCGATCTCGTCCATCTTGGTCAATTTCAACAACAAGGTCAGCGTCGAGACGGGGGGAAACGGGATTTCTTGCCGGTCACGTGGTGCCAGGCCGGATATTTGGGGCATGCTTGCTGGAATTCCTCTCTCGTCTTGCGCAATATTTCTGGAAAAGTCGATCGCCGAGCTTGAAAACGTGTACGGGTTCCTGTTTTCCGGCCGGAATGTAGATTCATGTTTCCAGTTTTTATCTCGTGGAGGCGATCTGGTAATGAATGCCAACCCTTTGAATGAAGCCGCTCTGAAACAGTCCGGCGAATCGTATGAAATATGTGATAGATGCTAACGATCTTATAATGATTTTCATATAAATTTATTGGAACTTCAAGTTCGAGAAATTAGAAGTTACTCAACGACAACGAGCTAAAAGTTCAGAGGTAATGTAGCTGAATGAAGTTGTTACCTTTTGAGCAACTTACCGGTAAAGCTAAAAGGGAAATTTACTCTATCGTATAACGATGCAATGTCTAGATCAAGCGCGAGGTTTCAAAATGTGGAACAGTATCATAAGTGAATTATATGGGCATTTCGTCATTTCTTTGTGAACTAACGAAGATCGATTCCCGAAGCGATGCGGCGATATTTCTTTTGCAAGGAGAGGCCGAGGACTTGCTCATTCATTGTTACGTTTCTGAAATGGTTCAGAACGGGAACAACGATGAAGACGCGCGTGAAACACGTAGTCATGTAACGAGGCGAAGCGTGACTTTGCCAATAAAAGTGCAATTTTATTTGCAACACTCGTGTCCTACTTCCATGGTTGCCAAAGGTGTGACTTCATGACTGCATGACTTATTCATATAAGTTTTCTAAGTCAAATGCGGACGAAAGAAAGTCAAATGCGACAAAGAAAGTGAAATGAGTCGCTGTAGTTGATGTCGGATTTTAGGGAAAAGCGTGTTCGACATAAGGAAAGCCAAATGCGACAGGTACACAAGGTATACCATACCCAAGTCATGGGGAAAACCTTCTTGCATTTTCATTGCATTTTCATAACGTGCAGCTTCAGGTGAAGCTGCACGTTGTGAAAATGCAGTAAAAGTAATCTTTATTATTAATCTTATTTTTCCCTTTGCAAATAATGTTATTTGGCAATCATCGATGTGTCATGGTTAGTCGTAGTCATAGTCATTATTGACGACTGTCATTCCGTGATTCCATCGATCTTTTACGGCGACTTTCGCGCTTTTCCCAACTTTCGAAAATCGTTACGAATGTTTGTTTGCAGCGAGTGCCGAAGCTGCAAGCCCACGATCAAGCGACGTGGTGGGACACCCTGGGGAAGATGCAGAGACTCCTGCGCAAGGCGGCTCTCAGCCTCTACCAGAGCACCAAGATGGACAAGGACGCGATGCACAATTACTTCATGTCCGGTCAGATCCGAAATTTCGTCGCCGTAAAGAGTGACCAAAGGCCACAACTACGCTATCAGGAAAAAAAAAAACAAAGTTTATCTCAAGTTCTCGGTCGAATTTGATGCTGCAAAGCATTTTGGCAGAAGATAAAAGATGAAAACCTCGAAATAAAATTTTTTGGATTACAGTAATAATGCGGCCGCAGTCCTGAATTAGATCGTTCACGCGAATCACGAGCGCCTTACAGGAAGTTTGCTCCGATTCTCATGCGACTCGATGGGATTCCAGTCACGGAGCGGGAGGTGATCCGAGGGATCCTCAACGTGAGAAACACGAAGAACCACTGCCTGGCCTACGTCAGATACATCAACAACATCAACCTCCAGAACCTCCGACGCGCCTCCCAGTTCGTGGACATCGTGAACCGGAACATCGACACCGAGTCCTCCAAGCTCCTCGCCAACCTCCGCGACGAGAGGCTCCCGGCCAAACTCGAATCCACCAATTTGCAGAGGTGAGGGATTTCGAGGCTTTCCGCATTTTTTTTGCAGTTCGTGACTGAACGTTTAGCAGGCGAATGCAGTCCAACTCGGTTGTAATGTCGACTGGACCCGAAAAAAAATTATTATAGCCGAGGTTGATTTTGTTATATGAGAGTATTTACGAGCTTGTGTTGTGCAATTACTTCATTGTGTATTTATGATGAACTTATCATTATTTACTTATGATGAGTCCAAGTTCGCGACCGACCTCTGGTTTCTACTTTTGCTGCTCAACTCAGAGGACGGGAAACGAAGACGAATTAATGAGTCATCGATTTTGTCAGCGGAATTAAAGGAATTTGAATGCGAGTGATTCCAATGTTTCATGACGCTCGTTGCCATCGCAGCCGAACAGCAAGAATGAGAGAAAAATCCCCCTAAATCTTCTGGTTTCATCACGATGAAATTTATGGAAGAAAATGATGTTTGCGACTTTCTTTTGTCCCTCCGTTTAAGAAGAAACTAGATGCTTTCATGGACAGGCAAAAAGGTGGGGGCAATGTTGACGTTAGGTACTAGACAGTAAGCAACTATGATAGTCAAATAACAAAAAAAAAACAAAAAAAAACGAAACAAAACCAAAAGAGGGTTAGGCCTACCCTAAAATTAAGGAACGCTCAACTTCGACACGTGATATCGAAATGGGCGAAATCGCTTCTTGATATCACTAACTATCCTGAAATCCTAAAATCCTGAAAACCATAAATTGACTTCGCAATATATGCTGGTTCTGGTAATAATGAATCTCGCTTCATGAGAGGTGTGAATACTTATTTATTTTTTTTTTTTATTTTTTTTTTAGCAGGAATTAATTTATTCTTGTTTAAACCTCCTTTAAGCATTATTTGTCGCTACATCCGAGGTCTCAACTGATGCTGTAAAAAAAAAAAAAACGAGTTCTACTGTATTATCGAAATGGGCGAAATCGCCTCTTGATATCACTAACTATCCTGACATCCTGAAATCCTGAAAACCATAAATTGACTTTGCAATAATTGCTGGTTCTGGTAATAATGAGTCTCGCTTCATGAGAGGTGTAAATACTTATTTATTTTTTAATTTTTTATTAGCAGGAATTAATTTATTCTTGTTTAAACCTCCTTTAAGCATTATTTGTCGCTACATCCGAGGTCTCATAACTGATGCTGTAAAAAAGAAAAACGAGTTCTACTGTATTTTAAGCGATAGCCTTCTCAAGGAAAATGAAAGGAACACGAAATACGACCCCAGACTTGGACTCACATGGAGAAATAATAAACGCTGGCAAGGACGCGTTGAAAAAAAAATTTGAATAATTAGTAATTGTCGTTCCGGCAGTTTTGATGAAAATTGCTTTTCTTCATGCCGTTTCATTGCATGGACATCGTTGAGTACAGTATAATCGATCGAAATGGTGAGAACGTTGCACTTAAATTAGTCGCACGTGATTTAGCCGCTCGTGATTTTGTCGCACGGAAGTTATGCACGTGTAATTTTCCTTTTCCTTGCCAGGAAATTTGTCAGAAGTTAAATTCGTTTCATGCAAATGCCTTTGAGGCGGAAAATGCTTTCCTCGACCGTGTGATCTTTCACCTCCGCGAAAGGGAGAATTAGTATGCGCGCTCTCGAGGGCAGCGGGGGGGTAGGGGAGGGGGGGGGGGAGAGGGGGTTTCCCCTTTTGCATCCTTGATGGGGCAGGAAGTGATTCAGTGTCTGAGTGGTTTTCGTGGTATTCGGGGATGTGAATTTCTCTGGGATTTGCGCTTTGTTTTTTAAGTGGAAGGATTGCACAATGCACGGACGGATGAAACTGGATTTCGGTACCTCGGGGGTGTTCTCGATGGATTTTATTCATGAGGAATCCCCTCGGGGGACGGAGGGACAAAAGAAAGTCGCAAACATCATTTTCTTCCATAAATTTCATCGTGATGAAACCAGAAGATTTAGGGGGATTTTTCTCTCATTCTTGCTGTTCGGCTGCGATGGCAACGAGCGTCATGACACATTGGAATCACTCGCATTCAAATTCCAAGTGCCAGATGGGTAAAGAACGTGCGAAAGCGCGATTTCTCTTCTTGATTATAGCAATTTCCTGATGGTCTTCATCTTGACAGAGCTCATGAAGTTTTCGTTATTTTCTTCGAAACACTTCTGAAAATAAAAGTCTTAGGATAGCATTTAATCGAGGACGATCGAGGACGAAGGACTATTCGAAACCTATTCGACGAAATTACACCCGATGAATGACGACGCATCTCACATGTGAGATGTGTCACGTGAGATCAAGTTTCATGCGTTAACATTAGTGCAGGGTCGATTGCGTGTGAAGCCTCTTCGACGACGGACGACCGCTGCCAGCGGTGTTTTCATGATGCTGCCTCGGGACGATGTCGTTCATCTTCATTTGTCATTTCTCATGCGTGCATTCCGGTTTTCATTCATACTGAGACTGTTTGACTCCTTAGGAATGCTACCCGGGTAGAAGTTTCCTGAATACCATCATTGAATACTTTGTGCGTCGTTATGTATTTTAAACACAGATTTAGTACCTCGGATTTTAAGTGACAGGTTAGTGCATTTTCGAACTTCATTTGAAGTACAACTACCAGAAGGAAATGTTGCAAATTAATTTCCAAAACGCTCAGTACAGTAGTTACCAATTTTCCATAATTAAATTAGTAAAGCGAATCTTGCGAATTAAACCAAAAGGGTATTTCATGGGAGTCTAATTCGGCTCCAAGTTTCGGAAACCGGCTTGGTTATAGACGAGCTATCGCAGTCCGTCCAGCGCGACCAATAGGATCGTGCGTTCCCTGCTGACGTCATTAGGTCTCGCGACATCCACTTTGGGGGTCGGTTTTGCCTCACTCGAATCATTCCTTTCGGTGCGTTTAGATATACGGTGGAGTGGATCGGACGGGAAGGACTGGATAAGGGGACCCATGAAGAATATCTTCAACACTTCATCACTCATTTCTATCGGAACATCACGAAACTCGTGGATCGAGCGATGAGGAAAGAGGATTCTTCCACGCAGGGACAGATCATCACGGAAATCCTTCAGCACCTCCACGCTTGCAATAATTCCGTCAAGGTACGTTCGCACTTTGAAAAAGAATGGAAGAAAATGTCAATGTTGGGCATTTTATCGCGGCTCTCTGAAAATGTAAACGTTAGGTTTTCTACGGCCGAGAGGAGGACCTGGAAAAGATCAGAGAATACATCGCCGGAGCGTCGGACAAGCCGATGGTGCTGCACGGAGAAGGAGGATGCGGGAAGACGTCGATGCTGGCCAAAAGCGCCTCGTTGACCTCGCTGTGGCTGGCCGAGGCGAAGCCGGTCCTCATCTTGAGATTCCTGGGCACGACCCCCGATTCCAGCGGTCTCACCCCCATGCTCACCTCTCTCTGCCAGCAGGTCTCAGTCGTCCTTCCGTGGAAACGGTCGAAGTCGGCACGGATTCGATGGGTTCGCAATGAATTTTCAATTTGCAGATTTCCTACAACTACATGCTTCCGTACGAGGACATTCCCGACGATCTGGTTCCTTTGACTGCACACTTCAAGCAGCTTCTCTCTTATGCCTCCGAGGAGCAAGTAAGAAGAACAGCTATATTATCTCGGGAATCGACTTCCATTCCCTTTCTTATCGACATTTGTCGGTGTATCGTGTTGCCAGCCGCTGATGGTATTTTTGGACTCGGTGGAGCAGCTGACTGGAGCTCAAGACGCCAACAAAATGTCTTGGCTTCCCACCACTCTTCCACCTCGCGTCAAAGTCTGTTTCGTAAAAGAAAGAAAAAAGGGCAAACGAAAGGAAAACATACGAATACCCATTGACAGTAAATCTAACTTAATTTTGAATATCATGGACGGTCTCTTTAGATCGTGGTGTCATGCGTATCGGAAGAGAACCGAGACGAGGTCTCTCAAGAATATTACCTTCTCCGAAAGATGATCGACGCAAAGGAGAACTTCATGGAGGTTCGAGCACTCGGTGAGGACCTGGCCATGAACATCATCAAGTGAGTTCGGTTCATCGAAAATTTCATATATTTTTGCCGAGCCAACAACCATCGGTTTCTCGACGGGACGACAGGCAGTGGATGAAGAACGCCCATCGAGACCTGAACAACTTCCAGTGGAGGGTCGTGTCCAACACGTTGAGCAAATGCTCTTTGCCAATTTTCGTCAAACTGGTGTTTGCGGAGATCTGTCGCTGGAAGTCCTATTCCCGGCCGCAGGAGACCCATCTCGCATCCACCGTCATGGACTCCATCATGATGCTCTTCGAGAGGATCGAAATCCAGGTAGAATATGGGGAGATTCTGATTCTTCCCGATCGCTTGAGATGCAGCGTAGCGAGAGAATGTGTTGGAAATGACTGATATCGAAAACGAATGAAATGGCAGCACGGGAAGATCCTGGTGGTTCACGCCCTGGCGTACATCACGGCGTCGAAGAGCGGGCTGTCGGAGTCCGAGCTCGAAGACCTTCTGTCGCTGGACGACCGAGTCCTGGACGACGTCTATCAGTACCACATGCCGCCGGTGAGGCGGATCCCGCCGCTGCTCTGGACTCGCATCCGCAACGATCTCCCGAATTACCTGTCCGAGCGAGAGGCCGATGGCGTCTCCGTCCTCAATTGGTACCACAGGTCGGTGAAGACGATCCCTTCACTTACAAACGAATTCAAGGATTCATTCATTCATTCGTTTGCAGAAATTGAAATTTGAGAATCAGTATTGAGATTCCCAAATCGGCTTCGGGTCTCGTATTTGACTCATCGAGTCACTCAGACCTACCAAAGCAGCAAAAAATGAGTCCATTTTACATCAGATGAACTTAATATGACCGTGTGATGTTCACATGATGTCTTGTAGACTTCAGTGTTTAAAATGTCCCTATGCGTCAACGTCACATGGACATTCCCGTGAAAGTCCATTTAACATTTATGATGGTATATGAGTGTCCTAGCGTGGACGTGCGTTACACCCATATAATTTCTCATTTCTGTCCACTCTTGACAATTGATGATAATTTAATGTTAATTTTTTCCATACCGCTCAACTCCCTGGAAGGAACTTCACGTCAACGGGTCAGTAACTGTCAAATAGGAAGCACTCCATCGCGTACTTTCACCAAAAACCTTTCTCCTCTAAAGAAGTCACAATATACACAATCATATGAAAAACCCGTCTTTGTTAAGAGGCGTCCGAGCTTCTTTAAACACTCAGCCCATCAAGTTATTTCCCGAGTCGAACTGAATCAGAATTGTCTGGAGTCTTCCTGGACTCTGTTACCTCTTGAGGCAAACGTTTGAGGAATTACAATGTCTCCCCTCAAGTTCTCTGTGGGAAAATATCGAATTCCCTCTTAAGCGTAAAATTATCTGTACCCATTCAAATGCCATCGGCGATTCAGGCAACATCTTGCTTTGGGTGCATGAACCTTGGTTGTTCGTGTGGCTGCCAGATAGATTGGATACTCCCAATCTACAAAAGAACATTGGATAAATGTCTTCTTTGTGGAAAAGTTGAGGATGTTGGGTAGATACCTCATAACACAGTATGTTGATGGAACGTTTCGAAATGTTGCCAATGTTGCTCCATGTTGCAAGTTGATGAACAACATTGATAAAACATTGCTTCAACGTTTTTCGCTTTTGAGTACTAGGGAAGTTGCTGAGACACTTCCACGAATGTTATTGCAACATTTGCTATCAATATTGAAAGAATGTTGACACCGTTGACATCAACAACGAAGCGACAACATTCTGAGACAATTTGCTGTTAAAAATTTGAAGGAATTGTAAAGTTGTCCTCCAGGCCACCAGATGGAGGCGTAGGTCTCGCTTTTCGAAAGGTACACTAAAGTGCGCTTCTCCCTTTCCCTGGTATCTTTCCTCGCAGGAGTGTTTATTACATTGCCATATGTCTCGTCTAGTTTCATTATAGGAATCGATAAAGGCAGACACTTCATCATTTGTTATCCCCATATTTGAGATAGATTAATGGAGGCCAGGCTGAAAACGAGTTCAGGTTTCCTATCAGAACCCGTTCCCAGGACTACATATTTGATAACCCCCAAGAGATGAAGAGGAATGATTAAAGAGAGCCTGCGAACTCAATCCAGCACTTCTTACTTCCGAGAATAGGATGGGGATGGATGAAATCGCAGATATTCCTGGAAAATATTGTAGCTGGACCATTTCCTGAAATGTGCTGTATTAAGCATATCAAGGTGAAGAGTACCCTAACTCCAAAATGTGTTATGTCTCCTGTCTATCCATGATACAGATACTGTATGGGCATGGGCAGGTGTTATACTGGTACAGGCTTCGTCCTGTTGATAGGAACGTTTCCACCATGACCGGACAAGGAATTAAAGTATATGATACGAAATGATGAATGGAATAATTCAATATTCGCAGAATATTGGTCCAGTTCAGGGTCAATGAAGCCTATGCTTTCCCGAGCAGTAATGCCAATATAGATCCAGATTAGGTGCCAGTGAAGCAACGTTCTCCATCAACATTGCAACAACTTGAGTTGAACAGTCCTGAAACGTTACTGCAACATATACGTCACGATCTGCAACGTCGATGTAGTGTTCTTTTGCAAAATTTGAGCAACGTTGACGTTTTGGACATTTACACATTGAAGCAATATCGTTCGTCAACATTATTGAAACGTTGCTGGAGTATTTTGTGTTATTAGGGACTGTCTTTGCAAAAGTAGGTCATGGTCCTCATATTCAAGCGAATGTGAAATGGATCTGATGCTAAGAGCCGTGAAGCTGAATTGGCAATGTCACGTTGCAACATAAAAATTACTGTAAAAATAAATGTCCATATTTAATGTGTTCACGTTATTTCATCTATACATATTGGAAGGCAACATTCGTGCGGGTGATATCTACTTTGCATCATAGTGACATCTATTTTTATGGCAGTGGCAGAAAATGGGTATTATGAACAAGAAATGAATGTACGATGTTTATTTGTTGCTTGGGTGGCTGCTTCAAACTCAAGTGGTAAAATCTGCCATCTCTCCGTGTACAATAGTCCAGTTAGTTGTTTTTCAGAATATATTAGGAGTTGCACACAACTTTGGTGACTTTCGAAGAAGCTAAGAGCGGCCTCAGAATCCTGCAGTCTGCCAAGCACTTGTAAATATTGTTGCGGTCTGTACAGACAATTCAAGGAAGCGGCCAAGGAACGATACTTCAAGAACCAAAGCATGGCGCTGTACTTCCACTCGAGCATCGCAGATTACTTTCTTGGGGTCTGGGGTGGAGGGAGGCCCAAGCCCTTCCGATACACCGAGATTCAACGTCATCGGTATGCAACTTCCATCGCAGATCACTCTCGAGAGAGTTCGTGTTTTGAACTCGTTTCGAGAGACGTTTGGTTCTCGTTCAAAAGGTTCGGCCTGAAGGACAAGGAGGGGGAGGCAGACCGGAAGGTGCCTCTTCAGCCCCTGGTCTACTATGGCAAAGATGGAAAGGTCTCTCGTCACAACCTCAGAAAGGTCCGTTTTTTTCTGTCTCTCTTATACGAACTCTCCGTTTGTCTACTTTTAAACAGAGAGGTAGGGCAAATACCCCAGTTTTTGGCCACACTGATACGACTCCCATAGGAAGAGGACACCCTGTGCACACACCGGGAAACACTAATAATAGGTCCTCGTACGGGAAGATGTTAGAATGCTTGAAAACGGCCAGATTAGCTAACTATGCTGGATTTAAGCCCCAACAACTGGAGACCGGCCAGAAACCTGGGTGCTTACACTAATACACGATCCTATATGGATAGTTGTCTTTTGTCATCACTTGTTCTGTCCAATGTCAACTCAAGAAATATTACATATCTTTACCAAGAGCACGACAGGCTACAAATATGCAATAGAAATAACCCGTTACCACTCAACCGAGCGAGATGCCGGTAAAAACAGGATTCTCCAGATTCTCAAGAGTCTTTCTACTCGTCTTACGTCATGCACTAGCGTTGTGAAATCCTAAGCCGAGCCTTATGGTTTCTCGTACTTTCGGGGTGCTGAATGCAGTTTGGGGAATTGCCGTTCCACTTGGTGCGAGCCCATCGGTTCGCGGATCTCTACAGCAACGTTCTCTTCAACTATCAATGGCTCCATGCCAAACTCACTTCTTGCCCGCTCCAGGCCGTTCTCTCCGACTTCGAAGATGCTTGTGCTAACACCGAATCACAAGATGGAAACAGGTGTCGTCTCGATTCATTTTAGGCTTACTCTAAAAGGAAACTCTTCTAAACTGTTCGTCTTTCTCAATTAAAGCCGAACTTACTTGAGTTTGGCACTAAATAGAGAAGAGGTCTGTGTGCTGGTGTGAACTCTCATGAAAACAAGAGGCTGGCATTGGTAGCGAGTCAAGATACAGTAGACGCCGCTTATTGTGCTATTATTACCAGATGGATCAGATGGACCAGATTGATGATGGATTATAGTCGGACCACTCCATCACTGCGGTTACCGTAAAGCTTGAAGGGGAGGAAAAGGGTTGAGTAACCAGGGTTTCGATCCTTTCATCTGGGCTGTAGCGTGAGATCTTCTTGTAACTATTCTGACTAATGCCTCCGATGAAGGCGATTCGGTAATGAAAGTAATGGAGTCATAGTTTATTTTTATGTGTTGTTATCAGGCGCGCAGTCCTATGAAATGCCTCTACACCAACATGATCGTTAAAAGCATCATCCAATGAGATATCCAATGATAATATTGAGTTCGTTGGTTTCATGAAGAGGATCAGCCAGCACACATCGATCTGAATCTGCATGCAGACAAATGCAAAAAAGAGACCCAATAGGGTTGATAAACGACCACAGAATTAAACTAATCTGAATTCTAAACAAATTTCTCCCTGCTTGTGCGACATCGAAGAGAGGAGGCCAGGAAGAGAAGCAGGTAAGTTCCTTTACTTTCGTATTCAATTTTTAACTTTACATATTTTAATGTGGAGCTAAAATTATCGGGGAAAATAATTATGATATGAAAATGAGTTTTTGGGAAGAGATTCGACTCGAAAAAGTTATAATCTAGGAATGAAACAATTTTCTAGGGAGATAATGTTGGTGGCTGATGCATTGAGACTGGGAGGGGCAATATTGAGTCAATATCCGGACATGTTGGCCCCTCAACTCATCGGCCGACTTCTTCCAGAAATCGCCGGCAATGAAAATGTGCTAAAGCTCCTGAAACAATGCGATGCCGAGGGACCCGAACACTGTTCCCTCATCCCCGTCTACCACTGTCTCCATACTCCGGGTGGACCTCTCAAAGTAGGAACCTACTTGGTTGCATTGATTTACATTTTTCTTGTATCCATGTCCTCGATACTCATGAAAAAAAAAACTGGTTAGTATTCCCTGGAAGGGCATCAGTTTGCGGTGTTCGGCTTCTGCTTGACTT
The DNA here is from genome assembly GCA_905338385.1 of Darwinula stevensoni. NCBI lineage: Eukaryota > Metazoa > Arthropoda > Ostracoda > Podocopida > Darwinulidae > Darwinula > Darwinula stevensoni. The sequence goes on along the minus strand of CAJPEV010000769.1, from coordinate 68,887 downwards.
CGGACCTCCGCTACATTGTATCGGTGAGCAATAAATTCATCACCTGGGACCTGTCAACCTCCGACCTTGCACGGGAAGTCGTCCCAGGCGTGGAAGGAATCATGCAGAACCTTCTATTGAGCCCTGACAACCGGCATGCCGTAGCTTACACAAACAACAACCAAGTAAAACGTTGTTCCATCGACAAGGACGAGAGAGTGACTCCAATCTATGCTGAATAATGCTCGGCATTCGAACAGACGGTGCTGCTGAATATGCTGACGGGAGAGTATCTGATCCTGGAGAATCCGCTGCCGGATGGAGAAAACGTGGAGGGGACGCAATTGAGCGACTCGCATCTGGTCATTCACGGCTCGCACACGTGGACTCTCTTCAACCTGAAAGGGGAATTCCAGGATTCCCAGGAGATCGAGGGGGAAAGGAGCATTTTGAAGATGGGCTTCTCGGATCCGGATGAGTATTTTCTCATCCTCTGGCAGGGTCAGCAGGATGATCCGGAGCTCAGTCTAGATACCTATGTCCAAGGTCATCCTTTGACCACCTTGCATTTCCATAGGTCTGTTTCCGTTATTTTTTCTTTTTACTTGGTTCTTGATTAAGATGAGCTTTTCGGAAACTTTCTCACCATTTCGCCATTTCAATAATCATATATCTCTTTCAGTTTCTACTAGTACTAATTTTTTTTTTTACGATCTCCGCCTGAAAGAAGCTCGTTAGGTTCTCCGTTGCTTATAGTGCAATGGCATTCTCGGAGGACCAGCGAAAGGTGTACGTATGCAAAGAGGGGCGTGATGGGCTGACAGTGTACAAAAGAGGCCTCACTGCCTGGGATGAAGAATCTCAATTACCTTCTTGCGGTCGGGTGCTCCTTCAACTCGCCATCCTCCCTCCCGATCTCCTGAATCTCATCGGCACTTCCATGTCCGGATTCCACGTCTGTTCATCTTCCCTTCTCCATCCCTCCTTTCTTAATGGGAAGAATCAATGTTCATGGAAAATGTGTTGGACCAGGAGAGGAGAGAAAGGTCAGGGGAGAATAGAAGAATCTTTGTGCTCCTTATGGCAAAACCTGCATCGTTTACGCCTGAACATATATATACTCATCTCTTCTGGTTCAATCCTCAGTGGTTAAATGCATAGGAAATAGCAATGTTAAGGTGTGTAACCATTCATCCTGTGTGCAAACTATGCATCAACTTCGCGTATCAGAGGCTGAATTTCCATGGTTTCTGAAGATTTATTTCATAGTCAGGTCAGGCAAAAAAAGGCAGAAAAGAACTTGTCGCGGGAATTCTCGAGCATTTCCTTATTTATTTATTTATTTATTTTTCCATTGTTAAAGTGTTTAAATTTGTATTTTATTAACTGTAATTAGCTATGGTATGAACTGCATTTACTCTAACTTCGCTTTAATTAATTTAAAATTAAATATATCATTATTTATTAAGGACGGAATCTATATGACGCGTCCGATTCCCGGCAGACTTTTCACCTATTTCCCACCGAATCGGAGCGAGTCAGTCCCAAGTCAGTGATAAATCTGGCGACATCTTCACTGATTTGCCATGGATTCGTCACTGATTGAAACCCACTCTCTGAAACGGAACATGTTCTTCTTTCTCACTAACACAAATGAAATTTCGTGTCTTTTCCGACGAGCCACCAGAGACTCTGAGAGCAAGGAAATAGTCCAATTCCTAAGTACAGCACTTAGATCGTTCTGATGGAACGATTGAGTCCAAATAAGGTAAAATCGTGATGCAAGTCGGAATGACGAGTTATCGATTCGCCGGGGGGCGCGTCTCACGCCTATTTGGAGGCCGGAAGGATCCCAGTCCTCATCACGTCATATTCCGCTTCCGTACGTGACAGCTCATAAATGAAGACGCATTAGGCCGTAAGAGTCTCGAATCCATATTCAAGAGGGTCGGTTGAAAGGTAAGTTTCGGTTTTCCTTTCTTGTCGTTCCGTTTGTCCTGAGTCTGCCAGAAGACCCGGAAGGATGAGCGAAGAGGGACTTTCCCGCATCGGCATAAAATCCCTACATCGCAAAACATGCGTTTAGTTAGCCTGCACGTTACTCCCATTGCAGCTTGATAAAATGAGACAAGTTGGAGAAAAAAAAAACTGCTGATATTAAATACTGTCGACATTGATACATCTGCCGAGGCGGAAGGTATCACATGGAAATCTGGGGCTAATCGGCTGATCGTCTGACTTTTATCCTTCGGGCGGTCGGTCTCGACTCGGTAGAAAGTCCATGGGAAATCGGACGTGTCGAAATTCCTTTAAGGTGTGGAACTTGGATCGGAAGGAAGTGAGATCTGTGAAGTTGCCCGAGGGAGTTCGGAACATCTCGATCAAAGCGTTGCATAGCAATTCCGCAGTTCTTTCCAGAGACAAGGAATACCTAACGGCGGGTGTCAGGTCGGTCGATTTCGTCTCTCGAGTCGGAGTGGAGCCGGAGAGGTGAATCGATTCATCAGGTCGTCAGATTTCTCTTCCAGGAAGAATTTGTACGTTTGGAGTATGAAGACTTGCGAGTTGCTCATCAGCCTGGATGCCCATTTCGCCCGCATCATCGACCTCACTCCCCTCACCGTCGGCGTCTGGAATTCCGTACGATGAGACAGATCTTTTTTTTCCCCCAAAGAATCTGGATTTATGGAGATGAAAAGAATGCGATGCTCTCGTTCAGGTCGTGACATCGTCGATCGACAGGACGGTGAAAGTGTGGAACCTGAACAACATCTTCGAGCAGGTCCACGTGATCGACCGGCACGAGATGCAGATCGATGCCATTAGGTATCGATCGGAAACGTTAAGAATCCTTAGAACCTTAATTCATCGATAGATGCAATCTGAAGATTTTTTCCTGCAGCCTCTCGGCGTCGAAGGGGCTGGCCGTGACGGTGACCAGAAGTTGCGTTGGGATTTGGTCGATGGCTCGAGGTCGACTGTTGGCCCGTTTGGCCGACTCCCCCCTGGGGGCCATCGTTACTCACGCCGTCGTCACCCAAGACGGTCGTTACATCGTCTCCTCCGAATCCGGCAACATCCTAGTCTGGGATGCCGAGAATCACCAGGTCCTTTTCAAGGAAGAGCAACCCGCCATCAAACAGGTCTAATCTCGAAAATGTTATTTATTCATATTTTATTGTAATCTCTCGATACGATATCGAGGCATCCCTGGTTTTTCTGCGCGCGACATCTCGGGTAAGTAAGGAAGACGCCTCCCGAGTTTTTTTTTTTCAGTTAACGCAGTGCTTCAAATGCGATAAATTGTCAAAGTTGAGGGAAATCGTCGCAGAGAAGCAGCTCAAAGCCTTCGCGCGCGAAAACATGGCGGAAACAGTCACGTTATTGTTTTTTTTCCCATTAAGTCCTCTTATACGTTATTACAATTGCTTTAAAAATGTTAAAGTAAAGATTCTCTTGTTATCGGTGAGAGATCTCCTATCAGCATTGTTCAAACCTCATGTTTTTGCGCACATTTCAGATGAATGGAGAGTAATTTTTGCCCAAAAAAAAGTCTACATAGCAATTATTTAAAATGCAACCAGAGCACAGATAATAAAAAAGCACAATATAAGCACAATTTCGTTTCTTGGCAAGAAACAGCTCCCGAATTCCTTCTTCAGGGCGAATTTTTCATACTTCAGCGTCGAAAAAGTATTGCGTTTGAAGTACTCGGTGAAATATTTTGAAACTCAGCACTTGAAGTATTTCTAATCCATCCGAGATGAAATTAGCAGGAATTTATGAGACTCGCATGACATCTGATGAAGACTAAAAGAAAATTAACTGAAATTGGGTTTTTGAGATATAAGAGAAAATGAAAGAGATGACAAGATGTTATGGGCTGTATGGATGATATCCAATCAACTGAATGCATTCAACTTCGGCAAGGGTTCCCATGAGTATCCATGTTTAAATGAGTTGCCATTCCCTTAGAAGCTTGCGTGAAAACGGCGGCATTCGATGCGATTAATCTTCATGCATACGGCTGAAAGTTATGTGAAATTTCTCATCACCGAGCTCGCGATACGGATTAGGCCAAGCGTCTTCTCGGCTCATTTTGGGCTCATTTTGGCTCGGCGTTTGCGTAGGTGCTGCTGCTGGACGGAGACACGAAGTTCGGGTCGGTGTCCCGATTGGGGACGGTCGGGGAGGGCCGACTCCAGCTCGTCGTCAGGCATCTCCCGTCCGGGGAGAAGATCTACGACTTGGAATATCCCATTCGAACGCTGAAACCCGTGACCGTCACCGCCGATGGCGTCTACGTCGTCTTGGTCGGGTACGAGAAACTCAAGGATACCCTGATGGTGCATCACGTGAAGACGGGGACCCTGTTGCACAAGATCACGCCGAAGTACCCGAACATGAAGGACTTCACGGCGGTCGTTCCGTTGCCGAACAGGGTCAATCAGGTCGGTGCAAGTCACGTTTCCCTTTCTATTACCCACTCCGACATGCAATTTAAAAAAAAAGGAGGCGAATGACTGTTAGACCCAAATCAAGGAAATTTTTTGCGGTGGAAACCATCAATCGTATTTTTTTTACGGGGACGAGATGCTTGCGTCTTCTGGGGCGGCTTTTTCTGCTCAGCCAAGCGTTGAAGTGCACTAGAGCTTGGTAAATTGTCATTTGTCGAAAACAAAAAACAATTACCTCCCGACAGTTGCAACATGGTTAAGCTTTGTGCACTCGTGTTAAATCGATGCAGCCCAACTACGCCGAATTTCCGCCATCACATGAAAATGAGGAAATTCCTCATAGCCCTCGCCGAGTGCCGATCGATCCTGACGAGTGCGGGTTCTTTACGCTCTTGTAAAATATGCGGGGGAAAATGCAGGTGGCGTTGATCGACCCGGACAAGGGGAACATCGTGGACATCAAGTCCAAGAAGTTCTTTCGAAGTCTGCCTCGATGGGGAGGCCGTTGCACTTCCGATGGCCGGTACGGCCTCGTCGCCCCGGCTCGGGGCGGCCTCGAGATCATCGAACTGAAACACGGGAAGAGTCTGAAGACGCTGATCCCCAAGACGGCGGAAGGCGTCTTCTCCAACATCACCATGTTCACCAAGACCGACGAACACGTCCTCTATTATCACAGTGGGAAGAACACCCTGAGGCTGTTCAGGTACGGGTTCGATGCCCATCGAATCTTTCTTCTACGGTGCGGGACGATTGTTACCGCAGTCTTTCGCCGTCGATCGGAATGCCGAGCTTTAAGCTTTTCTCACCGTCGTTTAAGTTTCTATTTCTTGGAATACGACAAGATTCACTCACATTCCCCAAATAAAAACTAAAATCTCAACAGGCCTTAGGGGAGGCCTGAGATAGTGTACATTCTACAGTAAAGCGAGAAAGACTGTGATCAAAGTTCTCTCACTTTTCTGACGTCAGACGATCTGCAGGATGTCCTTTAAATGATCTTTCCGTTCTGTCGAACAGGACGAGCGACGGGAAGATGATAGCGAATTACCGGATTCAGGCCGAATTGAGTTCGATCGAGACGACGTCGGACGGGACGGCAATCGTGATCGGGACGGTCGACGGCTGCCTCACCGTCCTCCACATCGCGGATGCCCTCAAGCCGGATTCCTTGCATAAGCTCGGCTATTTTCCGTCGAGGAACCCGAAGGAAGAGCCTATGGATACCTCTGAGATCAAGGACGGTGAACTTATCAAGGGCGGTGAACCTCTCAAGGAGGAATGAATCGGTTCTTGAGTACTTGTTGGGTCCAATTTTTTTTTCTCTGGGAAGAATGGTTTGAATAAAGTCGTTGGCTTTGAAAAAAAAAGTCTATTCCATTAGCAAAAGAAGTGCGTTTCGAACGAGCGGTAAAGGATGAATGAAATTCCGAACCAAAAAATGCCAGGCGCGTGGGTCCGATGCCAGAAGATAAGGAAGAGACGGGCAAAGGACGACTCGATAAGATTATGCTCGGGTCCCCTAGGTGAAGATAATTCCCGGTTTCCATTTCCCCTCGTGTTATGTTCGTGTTGACAGAAGAGACAGCGGTAAGTGCCCCTGTCTTTCGTGTTTCATCCGATAAAGTGAACGGGAGACATGGACGAGAAAACGCCTCTTCTCGACGGCACAAAAACTCCGTATGGCACCGACAAGTACGTTCATGGCCCCGATATATTTAAGGAACATCGATTTTGTAGGTCGTAGAATTTCGGCTTTTTCGAAACAGACGCAACGATCGTGTCATTTGCGTCTCACTTTTTCAGGAAGGCGAAGAAAGATAAGGAGGAAGTGCACAAAGTCCCCCTCACAAAACTCGTCAGATATTTTCCCCATTCGACATGCGATTTCGTTTACGATGCCGTTTTCTCATTTCGCGACTCATGTTTTAGTATCGCTACACGGACAAGGTGGATCTGTGCTTGTTGTTCGTGGGGACGGTGTTTTCCATCATTCACGGCGCGGGTTTCCCAGCCCTTGGCATCATCTTCGGACAGATGACCAACACTTTCATCCAAGCATCCATCGTCTGTTCTTTTCGAAATTCCCCGCCGTTCCCGCTGCTCGAGCATGCAAGGCGCATATGTGAGCTACGAAAGCCATGATTATCTTCCCCAGGGAGATGCCGGCCTCCAAGTCACTAACGTGAGCACGAGCGTGGATTTCCTCACGACGCCGAGACCGACTGCGACCGATGACGGCGCTTTTAACCAGACGGGAAACTTCTCGCAGTCTCCAATCGCATCCATCCTTCGCACGGCTGCGACGTAACGGCTTCGATTTCATTTCTCTCAATTGTTTTTAAACGGACTGAGCCGGATCGGCGATTCCTTTGGATAGTACGGTGATGCCGGACGGGACGATGCCCGATGGGATCCCCATGTCGGCGTTTTCCTCTCTCATGGCCGACTTTTCCCTCTATTACGTCTACATCGGGATCGCCGTCTTCGTCTCTTCCTTCTTTCAGGTATTCCAGCCGGTCTCCGTCCGTCACGAACATCGGGACCAACTTATCATTTCTCTCCTTTCTGGGTCGTCGATAGGTGGCGATGTGGGTCGCTTCGTGCGAGAGACAAATTCATCGGATCCGACAGGAGTTCTTCTACCAGGCCATGAGACAAGAAATGTCCTGGTTCGATCGCAAGCAAAGCGGGGAACTCACCATGAAACTCAGCGAGTGAGGGCAATCGTCTCGAACGATAATCTGCATGCAACGCTTCACTCTCATCTCACTCGACGTGTCGTTGCAGCGATTTGGAGAGAGTTCGAGAAGGGATCGGCGACAAGATGAGTCGATGCATCGAGAGCGTCTCAGCCTTTGCATCGGGTTTGGTCGTGGGGTTCATCGTCTCCTGGAGGCTCAGTCTCGTCATCCTCTCCCTCACTCCCCTTCTTGCCCTCACTTCAGGCTGGATCGGCAAGGTATCCCTCACGCGTGGGACGAGATTTAAAAACAAATTAAATATAAAATCATATTTTGCAAAATAGTAGACTCGTAAATGATAGAAGAAAGAGTAAAACGGAACGGTCGAGAATTACAACCGACAGGAGTGAATTGTGTCCTGGTCAGTTGGTAGCCACGAGTGCGGTGAGGGAGCAGCAGAAATATGGAATCGCCGGCAGCATCGCAGAGGAAGTCTTGTCCTGTATCCGGACTGTCATCTCCTTTGGAGGAGAGGAGAAGGAAATAACGAGGTCTCTCTCTCACGAGTCACAATTTTCATTTGTTGAAATAGGAGTGAAAGTAACGAGAGATAAATGGCTTCCAGGTACGAGATGGCCCTCGAAGAAGGGCGGAAGAATTCCATGAAAAAGTACATGTACATGTCCATCGGGTTCATGTTTGTCATGTTCATCATCTACGCCTCCTATGGCTTGGCATTCTGGTATGGAGCTAAACTCGTTGCTGACGGCATGGTTTCTCCCGGCGGAGTCTTCACGGTGAGCATTCTCCTACTTCGAGAGTTAAAACTTATTCTTAGAGTTGTTGCAGTCGAGGATGAATCTGTTCAGGTATTGCTGAGCGTGTTGGTGGGCGCGATGCAGCTGGGCGAGGCCCTGCCGAACATTGCTTCCATTTCTACCGCTCAGGGATCTGCTTCCGTCATCTTCGACATCATCGACACCATCCCGGAGATCGATTCCTACGGTCACGGAGGCTTGAAGCCAGAGAAAGTGAAGGGAAACATCGCGTTCAAGAACGCCACATTCGCATATCCCACACGACGCGACATCAATGTGAGATCGTGCGACTCGCACGCCCTATGCGAATGGGGCTTCTCGATCATGGGTGCACTCTGCATTCCCATCGACCAATCGTGAATTGGCTTCCAGAACCACGCAGCCAATCCGACGCCGTTTCTCCTCTAGGTTCTGAAGAATTTGAACCTGGAGATCAAGCCCGGACAGACAGTGGCCTTAGTGGGATCCAGCGGCTGTGGGAAATCCACCGTCGTCAACCTTCTACTCAGATATTACGACCCCAGCATGGGAGAGGTCTCCTCAGTCGTACTCGACATAAATCATCGTCATTTTGTTAAAAATTGTTTCTTACAGATTTCTTCTTTGTAGGTCCAATTAGATGGAGAGGATATCCGTTCCTTGAATGTTGCCTGGTTGAGAAACTCTATCGGTATCGTGTCTCAAGAGCCAGTGCTCTTCGACGCGTCCATCGCGGAGAACATTCGATACGGTCTCGAAAACGCAACTTTCGAGGAGATTGTCACTGCGGCAAAGCAGGCCAATGCCCACGACTTCATCATTAACCTTCCAAATGTGATTAACATCTCGACGCTGTTCTCGAGAAAAATTGTCATAGATGCACATAACCAAAGCAATACATTTATTCAATCTCTAGGGATACATGACCCTTGTGGGAGAACGTGGAGCGCAGCTGTCGGGTGGTCAAAAACAGAGAATAGCCATCGCAAGGGCGTTGGTGAAGAATCCATCCATCCTCCTCCTTGATGAGGCCACGTCTGCATTGGACGCCGAAAGCGAAGCCATCGTACAAGAAGCCCTGGACAAAGTAAGAACCGTTTTGCTTGAACCGGGCTCTCCCGGTTGGCAACTGACAGATGATCGCATCCACGATGTATAGGCATTGGAAGGTCGGACGACGATCGTGATTGCACATCGACTGTCGACCATCAAGAGAGCCGATCTCATCTACGCCTTCCGCGATGGCGAAGTCATGGAAACTGGAACTCATTCCCAATTGATGGCAGCGAGGGGATTGTATCATCAATTAGTCATGGCTCAGACGTTCATCGATCACGATGTCCTCACTTCGGATTCGGAAGCTGATCAGTGAGCTCCCATTCCTATTTCTTTTAAACGATTTCGACGAGAGCCATGATTACTCGGAAGGCCTGGTTATCGTTTGAAAACTGTAGTCTTGCTGCTCGAAAGAGGAAGTCGACGAGTCCCAAGAAAAAACCGGTCGAAGTCACTTCTCGACATACTCTACAAAGATTAGCTGCAGAGGTCGAAGAGGTCTGTCGCATCGTGGAACTATTGCGGATAGGGATTATTCCTAAAACGGGAAGGATTTTGCAAGATTCTCGCATGTCCTTTAGGAACACGTGAAACCCGTGGGTATCCTGAAAGTAATTGGCTACTGCTTCCCGGAATGGAAGATGTTATGCATTGGAATGCTGGGCTGTATGTTGTCGGGTGCGATTACACCCATCTACGCCTTCCTCTACGCCGAAATCTTCAATGCAAGTTTCCTCAAATTCCTCGTCTTCCTCGAATACCGCTTGACAAGTTCAGATAGTAAAATTTTTGTTTTGTCTGTATAGACGTTTACGTTGACAGGGCAGGCATTGAGGGACCAGGCCTTCTTCTGGTCTATGATGTTCCTTGCTCTCGCCGTGTTTGCCGCCATTGGAGCCTTCGTACGGGTCAGTCATAGCATATCAATCATGGATCGATTTACGTGTGCGGAAATAGAAATAAGAAGGGTGGATAAGGGCAAAAGGCTCAGCTGCTTCGACACACCCTAATTTCCCCTTCCCAGTCCATATAGTCAAAGCAATTATTCCTAAATTTCTTACGTTCTCCCTGGAGAGGAAATTTTTGCGGCAAGTGAGATTCTTTAGCCTGGAGATCAAAGAAACTTAAACCTCGTCATATCTCAGCTCCTGTCTCCCCGACCAAGCAAATATATTTACGTGTATCGTGTGGAGCTCGTTAAGTATTTGGCAATTGCGCAGGGCCTGCCTTCAAAGTTCCCTTGTGGACATTAAGGAGAAACAGAAGAAAAGAGGCTCTACGTGCTCCATGTTGAACTATTAGACTCTTGCCACTAGACGACTCCCATGAGTGGTACAGGGACCACATCCGAGTGTCCAGAGGTTTCACCTGGACAATGAAGGTCACCACACAAAACACAACGAAACAGTGGAAGAGGGACCAGGGGTTAGCAAGTTTCTCGTGTTAGGGTCATCTTGAATATTCGTATTGCACTGGGACAACAAATAGATATTTCAGTGAAAAGTTGAGAAGGACCAGTTTCAACTTGCTGTCTTCTTTCTCCCGGTCAAACCTTATCCGACTTATTAAGTAATTCAGTAATGGAATTATTGGAATAGGGCAGCCCAATTTTCTCCTCATTCATGCCCTCTTCCCTTACCATCAGCCGCATATTTCCGTCCGCTAATGAATTTCCCGCCTGATCTTGTGCCGGCCCGATTTTCTTGGTCGACAGACGATTCCGTTGGCTTACTGTGGGGACAAGCTGACGATGCGGATGCGTCTGCTGTGTTTTCGAAGCATCTTATACCAAGACGTGGGCTGGTTCGATGACGATCGTCACAGCACTGGAAAACTGAGCACCCGTCTCGCCACCGATGCTCCCATGGTCAAGGCTGTACGTCACGAACGATCTCTCCCTTCCTCCCCCTATCCTTCTCCTGCTGGGTGTCTTTCAGCTTTTTTATGGTTTCAGGCAGCCGGGCATCGGCTGGGAATCGAGCTGGCAGCAATCGTGACCATCTCCTTGGCCTTGCTCATTGCGTTCATTTTCGGCTGGAAACTGGCACTGGCCGTGTCTCTCGTCTCGCCGGTCCTCATTGTGGCCGGCTACTTCCAGGTCCAGGTCCAAAAAGGGGGTCAGAAGAAAGATGCCGAGCTGATGTCTGCTGCCGGACACGTAAGAAGCCATCTGTTCATCATTTAATGATCTTACTGATGATTTGACAAAAAAAGAGACTGAAAGTAGAACATTTATATTTTGCGAATCCCAATAGGTCGCAACAGAGGCTCTGTCGAACATCCGGACGGTGCAGGCTCTGACCCGGGAGCAAGTCTTCTTCGAGAAATACGTCGATAACTTGGTAACGCCGTTCAGAGAGGCCAAGAAACAGGCTTACGTGTATGGCCTCGTCTTTGCCTTCTCTCAGGGAACCCTATTTTTCATTTATGCTGGAGCATTCCGTCTTGGCGGTTACCTCATCTCCATCAACGACATGATCCCTACCAACGTCTACAGGTGAGCTCATCGAATCGGGTTAAGACATCTCGAGCCAACAGCGGTTGACGTATCGTTGTTGACTGCTGCAACAGTGAACCGGTTGCATCGAACACGTCATGACGTGTTTCACGGTAGCGATAAATGTTCTCATCTCCCCATAATCTATGGAAATATTTTGCTTTCTGGAACGCTCTCTCCAAGCTCTGCGCAGTGTTGCAGGATTTGGATTGAAGGGAGAGGTATGTATGGTAAAGAAAGGCCTTGGGAGGATGGAAGTTTCTGAAGGAATTTGGAGAGTACCTATTTGTAGTACGAAGCACTCAAAAAAATATTTTTTTTTGCATTTTCAATCCGAAATCTCCTTTCTCTGTGTCACTTTATGAAGAGTTGGGCTGGTCTGTGCGGGGAAGGTGATTTTTCGTTCCGGTCTGCGGAGAAATTGGCCAGAAAAAAAGTAATGGGACAAGAGGGGTTGGAAGAAAAACCACCTTGTTTCGGGCAAAGAAAGGAGGAAAAGGAAGTTTCACTTGCGGGAATGGGCCAGAGAAAAGAGCTTCTGCGGTGAATTGCGTAGAAGGGTTCGTTCAGGGAAATGTCAATGATCTCATGAAAAACATACTTCGTGAATTGAATTGAACTTGACAGAGACGTGCTTAATATTCTTCCTTCTGACTTAGCTGCTCGACGAAAATAACCTTGGCATGCAAGGGAGGAATTCAATCAGTCGGTTACAGTAGATGATGCTCCAAAAGTTGGAAACGTGAGAAAGAAGAAAGAGCGGACTGTCGATGAAGGAGAAGCTTTAAGTTCTGGACTCCCAACAAACTCAGGAGCGCGGAGCAGCACTAAGCCCAGTACTAAAACTAAATACCGGGAAATTACGACCGGTAGTGTAGGTGCGTGAAAGTGAGCGCTGAGAAATAGGTTTTGGTCTCTTCCTTTTTATGCGATGACTCCAACCTACACTTCGTATTTAATGCTCTATAGCAATCTGAATTGAATTTACTTTATAATCACCCTGTAAATCAGTATTAAAAAAAAAATAGAAAATCAAGATCCTTTCGCGTACTCCTACCTAATCAACAGCTCATACATGCACGAGCCAATGTGTAGACGAAGTGTTCTGAAGTCGGAAAATCCCGTAGCTCATTCTTCAGTTTCTTAGTAGGCTTATCATAAGCCAATCCAAGGCAAAAATAGGTAGGGTAAGTTCGTGTCGAACGATATTTGCGAGATTTTTCGCCTATGCCAGAACCTATATCCATGTTTATATCATTTATTTGGCGTCAGGGTGTTCTTCGCGATCGCAATATGTGCCGTGTCGGTGGGACAGATGAATTCCTACATCTCAGAATACACGAAGGCCAAACATTCCTCTGCTCTTCTCCTTCACCTCATCAATCTCCGCCCCATCATCGATGCTCAGTCCAAGGCTGGCATCTGCAAGGTCGCTTTCCCGATTCTGGATCGTATGATGTAACCTGAGATTAGAGTCGTCAAAATGTGACATAATTCGGATGAATGTTGGCTGTAGCCGATCGAAGGAAGCCTGGCGTTCCAAAACGTGTCATTTTCGTATCCGGCCCGACGAGGAGTGGAAGTTCTTCAAGGAATGAATTTCTCCCTTCAACCTGGACAGACGCTGGCTCTCGTCGGTGCCAGTGGGTGTGGAAAATCAACCGTCGTATCTCTCGTCCAGAGGTTCTATGACCCTAGCCAGGGACAAGTGGTGAGTTTCAGCGATTCGGACCATCGCACTTTTTTATTAAAAAAAAAAATTTTATGCAATGGTTTGAATACCACACGACTCAATTTCATTTCAATAGATGTAACGTGCAAGAGACTCTGTATGGAAAGAGAAGGGTAAGGAGTGAAAATTAACCCTTAAGCTGTTCTTATCTCCAGACGGTCGATGGGATCGACTTGCGGGCTTACAACGTGGCACACGTGCGGCGCAGCATCAGCGTCGTCTCCCAAGAACCGGTGTTATTTGATGCCAGCATACGAGATAACATCGCCTACGGCCTGGACTCACCCTGCACCGAAGATGACATTATCAAGGCTGCCCAGATGGCGAACATACATCCCTTCATCATGTCCCTTCCTCAGGTGGGACACCCTTAAGTTTCCCCCAATCAATTCTTCGGTTCCTTCTCTTCTCGTCGTCACGTGATTTCCTTTGACACAGCGCTACGACACGACGGTGGGGGAAAAGGGAACGCAACTGTCGGGAGGTCAGAAGCAAAGGATTGCCATCGCCAGGGCTTTGATCCGAGACCCCAAGATACTCCTCCTGGACGAAGCCACTTCGGCCCTAGATACTGAGAGCGAAAAGGTCTGGCCTTCTTCCCCATATTCCTTCTTTGCTGCTTCTATCGAATGCAGTTCTACGCACAAGATCGTGGACTCAGTGATAAAGTATCTTTTCTTTTTTTAACTAACCTGAAATATCTGATATTAAGGTTCGGTTTTTCAATGCTACATGTGAAATTAGGTTAATTGATTCGCACCGTTGGAAGACTGGAAAAGATATCGGCAGATCTCATTTTTGACATAATTTTACATGCAACAAGCGATTCAAAACCAAAAATGTTTTAACTGAAGTACTTTTTACGAGTGTATTGGATTCGAGGACTACCATAATTTCCTTTTCGAAATCAAGAATGAATGACATTAGATTAAAAAGGGCTGAATTGACTTTTACTTCGGAGAAAAACAGCCTCAACGTGAATTTGGGCTCGGGCATGAGAAGGGGAACCAGATGAGGCATGAGACGTTACGGTCCCACCCCCTTGGGGATTCTCTTTAGGTGGTGCAAGAAGCCTTGGAACAAGCCCGGGCAGGAAGGACGTGCATCATCGTGGCTCACCGATTGTCCACTATACAAAATGCCGATGTCATCGCCGTCGTGGACAAGGGAAAAATCATTGAAGCTGGTTCTCATGAAGAATTGAGGGCTCGGAAAGGCGCCTACTACAGACTCACTAAGAGACAGCAGATCTCCGCTCATTGAAGCTCTCTCCACGCCCACATATATTTTATATAATTATTTTATCCTCTGGTTATAATTTTATTTTGAACATTATCGGGAAACATTGTGCATTGTGAGTATTTTGAATAGTGAAGTACAAGGGGCAATCCACAAGTTTGCGGTGTCAGGGGTTCGGAGATGGCAGGCAGGGATGTTCTTTTCTGTCAGATGTCAGAACCTCCTGGATTTAAAATATCAACGTTCGATCATTTCTTATAATTTTTCGCAATTTTTTATTGACAATTTTGGCGACATTTCGAATGTCTGCTGAAAAAGGGCAGTTATGCAATTGACGAGTATTTTGCTAGTGTCCAGAGCCTCACAGAAAGACGGAGTAAGCAGTGGCGTAACTAGGGGGGGGGGGGGGGGGGGGGGGGGGGGGGGGTGGGGGGGGGGCTAGAGTATGGGGGCGGTAGTAACAGTCACTCGCCCCGGGCGGCAAATTACCTAGTTACGCCACTGGGTGGAAGTGTATCGAAATGGCTAAGGATTAAGTTGAGAAATGAGACTGCCTAAGTGCTTTTTTTTTAAGTACTGTCTATGTAAGGGTACTTTTGGACTGAGCCGTGAACTTTTGATCACCCCCTTATGGAGTTTTATTGTCTTCAATATTCTGTCCCTCCTTCAACTGGGGATAGAGAGCAGCTAAAACCTGGACATGTCCCTTGGATGCCAAAGCTCATGCAAGTGAGTGATTGAGATCAAGCAACAATCGATCAATGTCTTATTTCGTTTGGAGGGTTTGGGTGGCCACTCGTCGAATTCCGCTCCAGGGTTCCCCACCCAGTTCCCTCGATTTTACTCTTCCGCTTCGAGGAAATTACGCAGAACATCCAACTAGATCAGCCAAAAACCCTGTTCCATATCAATATTCTATAATTGATTCTAGAGTTCATTCCCAGCTGAGAAAAGCTAGACTCTGGAATTAAGAAGAGAAACAAGTTTATGAATGTTACAGAAACTTTAGATGGAGGGAAGACGTACGTAACCGTTTCTTGCTTTCCCAAAATCCGTAGTCACCTCAACCTTGGTATACCGCATTCTATTTCTTCCATTATCGTATGATGGCCTTTAAAACATATACTAGTGCAAAAATGGTACAATTGGTACATGTCTTCTTTAATGTCTTTTCTATAACGAAGTCAGGTAAGAACGGAACAGGTCTCCTATGACTAGAGATTGTCGGGATTGTTTTAGGATCCGTACTAATATCAATCATCCCTATCATCATTTCTATACGGTCACTTATTGTTGGTACTTGTGCTAGTCAGGCTCCTGATAATTTTTCGAAAAAATTACGCAAAATGAAGCAGTCTTCCTTTGAAAAAGAAAAAGAACAATCCTTCTACAAGATGGGAGGGCCTCCACACTCACTCAACCATGGGTACCTACTCAATACAGGGAGTATGACAAGCGAAGTCGCGCATATTCATGAATGCCTGGCCGGCACAAGTTACCATGGAGACTGACATACACAGCTTATGTTTACTGTCTGATACCCCAGAAACCCTGCCCTCAAGGACACACTATTGACCTCATGAACAAGTTGCTTCATTCCTTAAAAGAATACCCTTGAAAACAGGAGTTTGATGAAAGGTGAACATAATTAATTCATGCAAAGATGAATTGATGGAGGTGGAAAAATCCAAGAAACATATTAGGAAAAAAGTGAAAATAAGCAATGCAGATATCACACAAGTCACCACAGACAAATCAATTTGTGATGCATGATGCCCTACAGCTGCTGCTCTTCCAGGAACTTCTTGATTCTTTGGAGTAGTTCCCTCTTGACTGAGTCTGGGACAAGAGCCCTGGCTTTGGGTGTCAGTTCGGTGACAAGATCATCCACTGTGATGCGTTCAACACCTTTTTCTTTCACAATTTCCTTTGCATGCATCTTTAGCTCATCTTTCCATCCAGCTTCAACCAACCGCTGTCGGAGAAGTTCTCGCAGTCGTTCCTTCTCACCAGTCTCAATCAACTTCTGATTCATGGTTGCTCTCATCTGAGCCTCCTTTGTCTTGTCCATGACTCACACTTAAAATTCTACTTGTGTCCTGAACAAAAATGACTCCTATGTCAGCATAATTGGTCTTCCTTATAATATACTATTTGAATCTAATCATAAAACTTTAAGCATATTAAAATGCTTAGATTAAACATCCTTCTCAGGCCTAGGCCTACAGAACATAAAAGGAAGACTTGACATCATATGGAAACTAGGGGACTAGCTGTGATGAAGGGGAACATACTAGGCAATAGGATAGGGAGCTCTGATCTACAGTATTTTTCACTTGAGTTGGACAAATTTGCATTGGCTCAGACACATGGGTACAGGATGTTCCTCATGCATGAGGGTCGAAGTCAAGTGAAAAAGTGTTTAACTGAAGTGAAAAACACAGCACATAGACTTTTGACTTTAGGCCTCAACCAAAACATGGTATTGCACTACAGTAATTACTTCAACCAAACAGCCTTTACAGAAACTGTCAGTTATGATCAAATCAAATCTAGCTTATCACAGAGAGGATGCAAATTCCAATTACTGCTCTGGACAAAATCTTCCTGCTAGGTCTTCTGAGTGAAATACTGACTTTGAAGACAGTCTGACCTAGACCTGTACAAAATCTTTAAGCCAGAAATTCATGGTATAACCAAGTAAGCTGAGGTCCATGTTTGGCTGGGCCTGGGCTACAATCTGCATGCATGTTAGAGCAGGCAGAAACTTCTCTGAGGTACAGCTTCACATTCCTCTCTGTGCTTGGAATTGCATTGGCCTAGTAGTCGGGCCGAGGGCCTGAAATCCTTCAGATTTTTAGCTCTCCAAAGAAATTTATATGTAATGGTGTTATACGGCGGGCGGAGACCATGATATATACAGTAACTCTCAAATACACTTGTCGATGTTGTGTCCTTTACAGATACCCATTGCCAGAACCTCCGTTGAGAAAAACACAAAACGAAGACAAGAGAAAGGACATTATGATCGCAAGGTAGACATCATCTAATAGGTTTTCATCTTGAGTTCACTACTTTTCCAGAAGACTCCGACACCTGGCTATGACACTTCCCAAGCATCGATGTTGAGCAGGGGAAAACGGCACACGACTGAAATTAAAAAACTGATATGGAACGCGCCATGATTGTGAATGGTGCTCCTCGTTCTCGTTAGATGGCGCTGAGATGTATTGTCATCCAAGGGAACATAACCTCTTCCTTAAGCTAACCATGGAAAGATCAGCCTTCTGCGTCTTAGCCGAACTCGTTCCACGCATTCACTACTCAAAAGTAAATTGGATTTCCATGAATTGTGTCGCGCTTGAAGTTCATACTGCTTGAACTGGTTCTCACTCTCTCTGTCATTACCATCGGTTTGAAAAAACAAATCAAATTTCAAAAATCAGTTGGAAAATTCCATCTATGCACAGTGCAAGTTTTGTGAAAATAGCTCAAGAGGTTGCGGAGGAAATAAAGTTAGGAGTCAAAGGTAATTTTTACCATACCCAATGTATATAGCGCTGATGCATTTAATGCACACAAACGTCTTCATTAAAAAATCTGTAAACCTACCAAGCAATCTGAGATCCGACTATTTTCTCACTTGGTTTTCACCTTTTACGTATCTCAGGCCAATAGACCGTCTTTTCACTTGGAGCAGCCGTAAGTGTTGCGGATTCTGTGAGTCTTCACAGAATTACTGAATGCAACCGTTCACTGCCCCTTTTCCAAAGCTGCAGCACTCTTGAAGCAGGTAATGTATATGCAGTTTTGGGATTGATTCCCCTCCGTCCCAAATTTACACGACTTACACACTTTTCTGGGCTTTAGGTCAGTAAATCACCAACTACAACGGCACTAAAACTATAGTTCCATCACGAAGTCTTTGAATCAATAATCGCTTATACCGTTGCTTTGGCAAAACAGTCGAAGGAAAATTTGAAAATCTGTTGAGAAACGCATATGTTAATGCTCAATTCAAGTTTCATGAACTTGGCTCCGGTAAGAGCAAAAATGCTAATGTTGGGGGATCTCTATGAAGAGGTTCGGGTTGGGCACGTTCTGGAACGAGCATTTTCCAGATGATCATATGACAAGTAATCGAATGACTCGTGATTGAAGAGCAATTGGTGGAATGTTTCATTGTCAGTCACATTTTCTTGCACCCCACTTTTCTACAGGTATGGATTCTGCTATCGAGTTGTGAAGTGACAGTTCCCTTGGTAAAGAAGGGATGTCGGTCGCTCCATTCACCTCACTCATCGCTTTCGCCTTCATCATAACTGCGATTACTAGGTGTCTCTCGAGCACCGTTGACGACAGCGCCAGGCGACAGGGTAGGTGGGTAAAAGTCAATCCGAAACATTGTTGCACAGAATGCACATTGTGCATTGAATGTGCGTCTCATCAGCAAACCAAATCACTGTATCCTCGTCATCGGCAAGCAATCCAATTGCCCGTTCCGAAAACTCAACCCACCTTTCCCTATCTCTGTCGTTCAGTGCCTGCACGATGCGTATTCCGTTCGGATACAGATGTGACATTTTGCTTGTGATCCTCTAGGTACGTGAAATGTCCTGATCTTGCGACTAGGAACGAATAGACTTCCTGAGGCTCTATTAAAATACTTCCTGGACACGAGCCATATATTATCTGTAGTAGTGATGGTTTTTTGTTGTCCCGTACGTGACCTGTCTGCAACAGTATCATTTATAAAGAACTTGACAAATTTACGGATTGTGACATCAATGGGGACCCGGCGCACGTTAAAATGCTTTCTGAACTGTCGTTTCACTTGAACAATGCTCTCAGTACAAAGGTAATTCTACACAATATGTTCTCGTCAATGAGCCTTGTTTTATGTAGATGATGCCAATATACTTCGATTCATTGTGCGATGCACAGGTGGCGCTGTTATTGCACTAATCTTCATAGGGCAGCACAATGAGAAGATTTAACATATAATATCTCGTTCTAATTTTATCTTCGGATAAACTATCACAACATATTATGGGACACCCTATACCTACAGCATGAACTGACTCTGTGCCTCAGTTGGAACTTACGAGGAGAGCACCAAGAGAAATTCTCTTCTTTGGCGCATCAAAAGCTGAGAAAAATCCCAAATTTCACTTCATTGCATGCGATCTCTGAAAGACTATGACGTAAATGTGCTGCCAGAACATTGCAACTGACGATCTTTGAAACTGAGAGATGTTTAAAAGAAGATAGGCATGATGTCAATTGAGGATCGAAGTGATCTCTCAATCAGAAATGTAGCTCCATAAATTGACAAATTTCATTTTTCGCAACTTATTTGATTAATCAATTTCAACGGGATCTCTTCCTCCTCATCAAATATAAAATTTATGAGGATTGGTGAAGGAAAACCTCTTGATAGGCATATTTTGACACTTCCATGAAAAAAAAAACTCCATGGATATTGAGATAATCCATAATCCATATAGCTTGTGGGAATACATTTTGAGTGAATGTCTGAGGGTTACATCTCCCACTACCCTTCCCACCGCTACTCTCTGCCTTTGTGCTGCAGATGCTTGGAGCATTGGCTTACATGTTTCAGAGGCTACACTAATAGTGAGCTAAGAATCCATAAGAATAAGCGAAACATGAAGCCTAACATAGCTTGAGTGTTAATATGACCCTCATGACCTTAATAGGCAAACGATTTTCTGGGCCTTCTAGTGTTAATAAAAAAAAACAAATTTCTTCAGCTCTCCAGGACACGTACGAGGTTTAGGCACACGGTGATGATGAATAGCTGGTTGGACAAGTATCGGTAGTAGCATGCAATGCAATTACTTGCAGACAGGACCGGTCTTAGACATTTGCCACATATGCCCCCGCCCCCGGGGCGCCAAATTGTGCCAGAATGAATGAAACCAATATTAGGTGCCACCCTCAGTTTTACATCAGAAACTAGAAATGCCTTCCGTTTCGGCGTCTTTTTAGACGCTAGGGATTTACCCTTCTTCCTTCGGGGGGGGGGGGGGGCTTTGGGCGTCTCTTTGCACAGGGTGTCGATATGGCTAGGGTCGGTTCTGCTTGCAGAATGGCATTGCCTTCTAAGTCTATTTGCTTCATGATGAGCAAATTTATTTTTCTCCATCTCGGATGAAGAATGAAGAACCTGCGTCTTGAATTGGGCGTCGGATTTAGCACAAGCAGAAATGTCATTTGCTGTCCCAGCCCAAAACCTCTAACCTTGAACTTTGAGTCGCGACCCTGGCCATCTAGCGTGGATAGATCCAATCATAGGCTTATTTGCACATGGCGCATTCCATTCGATACTCTGGCGAGGTGTGTCGTAATTGCACCATTCTCCTCCCTCCGTTGAGTGAATCCTCATCAGAGATGCCCTAAAATTTTTGTTTTAAGACGTAGTAATTTTTTTTGACAACAGTTATCATTGAAAAATTTTTTTCGGAAGTACTTTAGTCAAGTCATTAGCCTGGTTTGGAAGTAGGTTAACATATGGCTAAGGTTTAAAGATTAGATGCCGCTAGTTCGCCATGAAATAGGCCTATATCTAAGGCCTGCGAAGGAGATAATGATGCACTTAAAGCATGCACAACATGCTTATGACAAGGTGTTAATTTTTTTTCTTGAAGTTGAGGTTTTCTTGAAGCCTTGGCGTCGGCCAAGCCTTAATTCGTTCCTCTTTGTAGTTACGGTTAAGCGCGTACCCGCTAAGGATATGCTGGCGTTAAAGTTAGGCCAGGTTAGGTTAGTTGGATGCTTATCATTAACAAAAGGAATCCCAATGGATATGGCATGTTTTAATTGAATTTATCTGGAAACATTGGAGACTGGGGGAATATAAATTCTCTAAAGTGAGGGGGTACGCATTTAGCCGTTATCCACTGGTAGGTTGATATTAGGGAATCAAGGGAGGTCATCCAGCAGTAGCACAGAAAATTACTGGAGGTGATGAAGGGGTCAGTTAGGCAATTTGTGAAAATGGCCATAGACACAAAGCAACTGAGGTAAGAATTTGGCTGGAGACCTAAGATTCCTGAGGAGACTTACGTTTCTCTTTCATTGGGACTGTACTCAGAAGCAGTTTGAACTTCTTAAAGGAAGCATGGGTAGTAGCAGGTGGAAAATCTAGGCTCATCATGTAGAATTCAGTACACTTTCCCTGCACACCTTATATTAAAGAAGCATAGATAAATTAAATTGACACTATCATTTTAGAAAATGCTCTAATCCAGGGGTGTGCAACCTTTATCGGCAGTGGGCCGCATGGAAATGCGTGACTCTTGACGCAGGCTACAGAATTCAAAAGAAAAGGCTCCCCTCTTTTGTCCTCAGGCATATGAGGGCATAAGGTCGTGCTGATTGGCTGATGATCCTTACCTCTTCCCCACCCCTATGAAATTCCAATGTCCAAAAATAGCTCTTGGCATTGAGAACCTTCTGCCTCAGGACACATGTAGCTGCCCACATGAGAAGAAGTCAGAAGATAGGACTCAGTTGATTTTTTGTTACTAAGGGATGACTAAAGTTGTGATGGGCCTTCGACTGCAAACTCATCTGTTATCCCATTATGCATTACTGGGCAGTAAGAAGCAGGTCCATGGGCCACATGCAGGTTGCGGGTTGCACATCCCTGCTCTGATCATTGACCCAGCTGGAGAGTTAGACCCATGAAGGGTAGCTGCATATAGTGGACTCACAGTTGGTACCTTCGTAACCCTATTGGCTTGGGCCTATGGAACTCTTCCATACTTGGTGCACTGCAAGTAGTTTTAGACATGTAGTACTATGTCATACTTGATCTTTAGTGTTTAATATCTAATATAGTACATAAGTGTCTCACTAGATGTAAGCACCAGTGCAATCCATAGCTCTGAAAACATTATGAACACTGTCAGAATGTACACTTTTGTATACACAAATATAGGAATTTGTATAAGCCAATGGGTTAAAATTTGAGTTTTACATTTTAAGAAGCTGCACTCTTGTGGTATTAAAAGTAAAAAGTAAGCCTACAACATCCTAGGTCATGATGAACATGTAATAATTTAAATATTTTGTAACTCAAAGATTTTATAACTCAAATGTACCTCATCCTCTTTGGACTACTCACTATATTACATGCAGGGAAAGTTTCCTGAAAAAAGTCATTCAAAATATGTCATGCCAAAAAAAGGAGAGGGTGGGAGGCATAGTGGCAATGGTGATGTAAACCTCAATTGCCTCCTCAAAATGCATACTCACAAGCTGTTGCTGACCTAGAGAGAGACTTTTGAGGGAGCTTGGCTTAAGCAGATGATTATGGAGCAATTGTTCTGCTATTAATGACATACCATCTTTAGAAAATTTGACAGGTGGAACATTATGACCACAATAAATAGGGATCTTTATCTGTTATGAAATATTCTATGACTATATTCAATAACCCTAATGTTCAGAAGGATCTACAGGGTGACCCATTTGTGAAGTTGGTGGATGAATGGCAGTCCCCTGCAGGAATTAATTGATGGAATGAATGGAAACTTGAAGGATAGCTCCTGGGTATGTGTGCTAATTGCACTCAATGATGGAAGCAGCAAAGCATGAGGGCGCCAGCATCATCTCATATGAGCAATCAATGGTTTATTATGGTGGCAGTTCAATAGAAGTGACCACCATAGTAAGGCTAACTAGAATGAAGCTCATTAATCAATATTATTTGAATGGCAGGAAGGCTGGGGTCACATGGTATGCATATTGCTAAGCTGTCATGGTCTGGCAAGGACTCAAATCTAGGCTAGGTTTGTAATGCCTGTTGCAGAAATTCAGATGCACCTGCTCCATGACCAATGTCTTGATGGTGTATAGTAGGTGCAAAAATGGGGATAGAGTTGCTTCATGATGTGCAGTACACATAAACTGAACCCCACCTTGGTGCACACAGTACCTGGGTGGTTGTGTGCAGCACTGATCAATTGTTGGTGAGAAGGTCTCATTCTTTATTGATTTCTTAATCATGTGTGAGTAACTGATGTCCCCATTACTTCATGCCCAAGTTTCTCTGATCATTCCATTCTGTAGTTTTTGCAAGAAACCATTCACCAGTCAACTTAAAAAATATATCATATGGTGCAGGGAATATAAAAAACCAGTATTGCAGAATAAGGTTGAGTGAGGCATTGGATTTCATTTTGGGAGTATTATGCTTTTTGTATTTCCTCTTAGAAAATTATAAAGGTGGAAAGGAATTTGCATATTCTTTCTCCATATTGACAAGTCAGGTGTTGAATGCAAGCTTGGAATTCAGCTTGGCTTAATCTTTATAACATTAGGAAGTGGATCTTGCCTGTTACCAAAACTTAATTCCCTTAAGAAAGAGCAAACAGAAAAAATCTATGACTACCTATGATGCTTGATGCTGGAATACAGATGATGCAAAGTGAGTTAAGCCTGTGCTTCTTTCTAATTTCAGTTATTTGGAAGCCTATGTCTCTTCTCTGTGACACTAACATGCATGTAATAAGCAAGTCTTTATACCATATAGTCTCTCAGTCCTTATTATTTGGCAAGCAAATAAAAGTTTTGGTGGATATTCTTGCCAGTGGAGGGAATTAGACTTAGTAACAGTGAGACTTGTAGACCAACAGGAGCCTTAAGCTCTTTAGGAATTCCTTGTTGTGTTTTTTTATTTTTGAAAATGATTCCTTACTTTATACCATGTTATATGGGTCAATATTCTTGTTGCTTTTTGTATTTGGATGCTAAAAAAATGAAAGCACTGTTTTATTCTGATCTCATGGTCATGATTTTGCTGAGGATTTCATTTAGGATTTCCTTTGAGGTGTTCAGATTTCCTTGATTTTATTCCCCTTTTTTTTACTTCCTTTTCATTTTATTCTATCATCTATATGTATTATCATTGCTGGATATGCCAAATTTGGAAACTTGCTAGAAAAACTTTAGAAATGCATGATATACCTAGAGTTAACCCCTTCAGTCTTGAATTATGTTCTAAGCATTGAAAAAATATATAATGTACTCTTTGGGCTTCAACAAGGCTCAGATAAAATAAAAGTTGCTTTAAAATGGTTTCCTTCAGTAAAGTAAATATTTATTTATTTATTTCTAAAAATTTTAAATTAACTATTAAAATTATGACACTTAATTAGCTCAGTTAGTACTCATATCCCTATTTTACATTGTATGTTTCCCAGCATTCCTGTACTACTTTCCATTATCTAGCTTGCAAAAGCATAGAAAGAATTGGCTGGGAAAGAAATGTATTAGCTGAAATAAATACAAAAGATGGCACCATTTTTTTTAAGTGCCAGAGGAAATACAGCAGCTTCATATTACTGTGGATCTACTTGACAACATGAGGTTAACTACTATAAACTGGGACTCAGAATCCTGCCATGGCCTCAAGGTCATGCATTCCTGTATAACCCTATAACATGTGTGAAGAAAATGCAGGACTCCCAAGTCCTGCCCGAACTGAAAGGGTTAATCAAGGTTAACAATGAGTGTGCATGTATGGAACATAAATTTGAAAGAATATTATACTAGCTAAATAGAAGGCATCATGAGCCTAGTTGGCCAAAGCTTGGATATCAATGCATTGGGATTCCATGTACCTCATCTGGACATTGTATTATTGTAATATGACAAAAAAAATTCCAGTCAGGTCAAGTTACCACCATATTTGCCTGAAAGAGTGTTGCCAATGCAAGAATGTGGTATACCATAGAGGGAAATTTCTTTCATGTATGCATATACATATAATATATGTTCTTTTCTTTTATTAATTCATTAATATGTGTTGGAGTGAGATGTAGAAGTTTAATGGTCTGTCATGAGATCATAGACCTACATCAGGGTGTCAAACTGGCAGCCTGCATGCCAGATCTGGCCCACCGGTCCATTTTGTCCGGCATGCAAAGCCCTCTTTAACAATTTTTTATGGAAAACTACTCCAAATTTCAGCCTGTTTGCATTAAAGATTTGGTGTTACATTTTTGCTGTGGCCCCTCATCACCCCTGAAGGCTTCCATCCTGCCCCCAGTCTAATTGAGTTTTACATCCCTGGCCTACATGAACTGTGTAAATCCAGCATAATTACATAGGAGTTAAGAGGAGTGGGTTATGTTCATATCCTAATGAAGGCATTTGGACAGTTGGAAGCTAACACTTGTTATGGACTGGGCTTGACCTAATTTATTTTGAATTGTTCTACCTTTTTATTTCATAGTTCTGCAGAAGTACTCTCAGGAAGGTCTACTTGTAGGCCTACAGCATAACTGAATGTGGCTGACCAGTGAAGACCAGGTGGAAAGTGACATCATTAGAACTCCATGCCTTGTGTCTAGGTCTGATTTGGCCTAGGTTTTCATATGAACAAAACCTTCTTCCGCCACAAAAATAATTTAGGTCTTTCAATCACCATGCATCACATCCGTATCATTCGTAATGGAGGCCGTACAAGAATGAGTATTCTCCTCACTGTGGCGCTGTTTTCATTGGGCTTTATATATTTTGTATACAATACGAATGTTGAATTGTGGCAGAAAACTGAAGATGCTCTCAAGTGCCATCAAAACACTGAAGCTCTTGTTGCACAACTCCAAGGTTGTAATCCAGCTAAAGGTTTGATGAGGTCTTAAGCTTAACCAATTGATTTGGCTGACAATATTATTCCTTTTGTTCACAGTGGCCAATGAACATAGGAAACGTGTAGAGGAGACTTTGAATGATGAGCGTAAGAAAACTCAGCAGGAGAAAACAAATTATGAGAATCATCTGAATGAGGAAAGGATCAAACTCAATAAAGAGAAGGAATCAGCAGCAGATCGGCTTGCAGCCTTTCAATTGGAGCACAAGAAACTAATGGTAAGATGTGTTAAATGAGTTGAAAGCTTTTTGCATTAAGGACTGATGTTCCCCAAAAGAACAAGTGCTAATTCAGCTTCTTGATTTCTAGGAAAAGTATAGTGCATTGAATTCAGAGATGGAGGAGCTAAGTCGGAACAATTTGGAGCTCATGCAGGAAAAGAACCAGCTGCAGGAAGCAAAGGAGGAAGTTCAAAATCAGTTGGATCTTAAAACCCAGGAAGTTAAACTTCTCAAGGTGTGCATATCATATATCATTTTGAAGGGGCTCTATCACTTCTTTTCTGAAGTATCTGTTCTTCATCTGATATGTATGCTTTTCTTTTTTTCTTATCTATTTGGTAGGTGAGCATCACTGACCTTCAGGGCTCGCTAGCTTCCTTGAAGCAGCTGCAGCAGCAGCAAGACACAACTGATCTTCAAGCAAAAAATCAGGCCTTGCAACAGAAAGTCCATTTATTGCAGGTTGGTTTGTTTATGTACATGATTCATTGCTTTACCTCATAGGAAGATTTATAGACATTGACTGTCAATCCAACCAGCATCATTTATTTGTTTGACATAATTGTATTCACCATGGATCACTCATTGAAAAGAGAAGGAGAAGCACCTTCATCATATTCCTTTCTTATATTCTTTCCTCAATGGCTGTTGGATTACATCCTGACTGTCAAAAACTGAGTGTGACCTCTATAGTGTGTTTACAAGTGTCTTATTGCATCACTCATCCATGATCTATAATTTGTGTGATGAGCCTTTACTATCACAAAAAACACCACACACGACTCCAGCAGAAAGATTATGCCACAATCACAGTAGAATTGCCTGGAGTAAGAAAATTATCCTCTTGATCCTAGGATCAGCTGAAGCAGTGCCTGGCAGGGAAGAGCACATCCAAAGCTGCTCAGCCTGGGAATGTGGGAGAGAAAGTACCAATTGCAGCACCTCACAGTTCCAGTTCACCCTCAGTGAACAAATTGCCAGAACCTCAACACTTCCAAGAGGAGGAGCCCAAGGGTGTGTTGCAGCCACCAATGGAAGATGACAAACAAGAAGAACAGCATGTAGAACAGGGACATCCTATACATGCACCAAGGCACTTTAATTCCAGGGATAGAGAGAAGAAAGATGCCTTTGCTGCTGCTCAGCAGAGGGTGGAGGTAAGGTGAAAAAGGGCACTGTGGGTCTTCATGGGACTGATCCTGTGTGTCAACAGCCTTTGATCATTGATATTGTACCATTTCTCTGCCAAATGACTGATCTCTTGTTAAATAAGATGCTGGCACCCTTGTGATGTGGTTCTGTTTGTGTTTTGAATGTGAAAGACTGAAAACTATGACAATATGCCTCAGATTCTTCTTGCATGAAACTCTTTTCTTTTCACACTGATGGATTTTTTCCAATTCATATATAAGTCCACATTACATTCCTTCTTATGATGCATGGCATGTTGTACCTTCAATCAGTTGTAACTCTCTAGTTGTCTCTCCCTACAGTATTGGGGTGTTGGTTATATGCTTCATGTTTATGAAAGATTCACCCACATCCTTGAGTTTTTGTGATGCCTATATTTTTTTAGAATCTGTATATGAAAGGACTTGTATATGTCTGATTTATTCACTGACCATAACACATCCAATGCTTTATGCTTTGCCAGGAACCTCATTTCTGACCAATCTCCCTACCTACCTGATGTGATTGCATGCTGACCCTGGGAGTGCCTGGGATGTGGTATAACAGAGTATGTGAGCAGAATTTGCTGTTCTGCCTCCCAATCCATGGGAACTTCACTCACTTCATTTCTCCCTTGCAAGAGATTATGCCCTGAATCCCCTGAATTGAGAATGCATTTTCTCAACCTTCCTGTTCATAACTCTTGCCATAGTCACACCTTTTCTTATCTTATTTGTAATTCTTTTAAAGTAGTTACAAGGATTAGAGAAATTCTTTTTAAACTCTATTTTTTTCTTTGTACATTTTCCTTTGCCAGAATCAAGGAGTGCTGGCCCCACCCCCAGATGAGTCGCAGGGGAGGGGAAGCATGAAGTCAAGCACAACAAAGAAAAGCAATGTGCCAAATCTCTTCCCTTACTCACAAGGGAATAAAATTCCTCTTCATCCAAAGCAGGGAGATCGGAAGTTCCATCCTGGAGCTGGGATTCGGAGTGATGACTTTAACCTTGGCCGTGTGTGGAGAAATCCTGTCAATGGAGTTCAGTTCCCTGCATTTCAGGTCAGTCAAGCTGATCAACATAGAAATATAATGTTGCTCATGTTTTTACAAATAATTCATTTATTGCTGTTTCAGCATGGAAGCGAAAATGAAATACAGGATGACCATGCTGGAGGAGGATACATGAATCGGAATCAATTGCCAGTTCCTGGTCCTGGGGAGCAGCTTCAATGGAAATTAATTCAACCTGCTCATCCTCAAGCTGCCCAGCATCCTGCCTACCTGCAATCTCGACAGCTTGCATTACCGAGACACAGGTTGGTGATAGCCTACATAAAAATTATCCTCCTTTGAGGTGGAGGCAGGTTATGGAAAGTGAAATATAGAGTTAAGTAACTGTTTAGCAACCAATCCAGGTTTCCTTCAAGTCTTTGAGTTAATCTTTTTGCAGAGCACCTGAAGCTGGGCAACAGTTTGCTGACTTTGAGAATGAAGATGATGGGAGGAATGACAAATATGATGATGCATTTGCAGGTCAGTACCATTTTCACATGTGTGTGCATTTGAGTTTGCAAAAAGATAGGTATAAAAGTTGGCATCCTCTGAATCAGTAATTGATTCAGTGCTTACAGTAAGACAATTCTCATGTATTCTGATGGCACATTTTTTTAGATGTACGGTGACTCCAAAAAGGAATAGATGTGTCATTCAGGTGCTTCCTCCATGTGATTCTGAGTTCTCTTTTGCAGCAATCTCATAACTCTCATTTTTATGGAGAGGCTAATGTATGTCACCAGCACAGTAAAGTTTTGTAGCCCTTCATCCTGCTCAAACCAAAATTAATTGGTGTTCATAAAATATATTTCATTTTCACAGATGACAACATGGACGAAGGTGATGATGCTGCTGATGGGCAGATTCTCAACATTCCACGTATTCCTCAGCATCCATTGGTGGGAATTTCGTTTTCTCCTTATAGTGGGATTCCTTTCCAATAAGGAAAGAAACCCCTTTACATTCCTTTACACACTGTTCTGTCTTTGAATGTGTTCCCATTTTTGCTTTTCAGTAATGACAAAAATATATTGCATTAGTGCTAGGACAAGATGTTGCTGAGACCAAAGAAGAAATTGATGCCATTGATAAAATGACAAGATCCACTTCCTCTATTTTTCAGAGAGTACTCAAAATCATCCAGCAAAATTTCTCCATGATTAGTGGGAGAATAAATCCCTCATATGTCTCCTGAAGCAGCAATGCAAAATTGAATACATATAGGTTATATCCTACTAATTATTATCTTGAATGGATTGCTTCAAGACTGCACATTGAGCAGTAAGACTGCAGCATCTCTCTGTGGGGTCACAGGCTTGCACCATCTCTCAATGCAACCAAGAGCTCCTAGAGTATGATGAATTCAGCCTTTCTTTCTGACAACAAAATCTGGACTCATCTGTCCACAATGCTTGGACCCCAGTTTGAGTAGTGGTTGCATCTAATCATACCTGAATCAGTTGACAGTGATGATCTTGAATGCACAGTCTTTTGGCATATCTCTACTTCTCTGCTGAGGAATTAAAGTCAGTTAATTTATTATTTTTACCACTCAGATGTCTACAATTACCTAAATTCTCACTTCCCTACTTCCCTAAGTGCAAAGTAAGTTCCTCTTTTCTATATATCTTCCAACAGGCTAGGTTCTTTCATCAGAATATTAGTCCAGTTTCCCAAACATGCAATTTGTTGAAATGATTGCAATCAGTAGATAATGCACTGAAAAAATGCCACCAAGTCCACAGATGATTTACTATCATTTCCTATAGTTTTTGGAACTTTCAGAGAATTCCAATACTTTGATGAGTTGATGGTTCACCATTTACAAAATTCACAGAGATTTAGGGAGTCAGTGCAGTTTTCTCTTCTGCTACACATCTTGTAAGATTTTGCTACAATTTGAATGGTCCTCTCTTTAAAAAAAAATTGAGAGAAGAGTGAACATTGAAAATTTAGTGGGAGCAACTTGGAATGGTGAAGGAAAGGTTTCAATTTCCCTTTTGTCTGCTTCAGATGCCCTGGCCCTCATCTGCCCTGCTATTGGGAATTCCAAATTAAGTAAGCTCAGATGCTCACAAGCTCCTTGACAAGTCTTTAAATTGTTCATTCAACCAAGTACAACTGTGATTGAGGGTCAGCTAGGCAAATGAGGACAGGATTAAGCATGATATAGTCTAATCATCGATAATTTTAGCAGCTTTGCTGTTTCAGGAGACATATGTGCCATCCCTTATTCTCCTTAGAGAGGATTTTCCCTTAGGTTTTTAATATCCTTTGTGAGCTGTAGAGACTGTGGATCTTGACTTTTGACTGTCCATAATTTCTCGACTGCAACATTTTTTCCAGCAACATTTTGTTTTTTCACAATTGTATTGATTCCATTGAAAATTGGGATGAAGATGCAGGCTGAGTTTCTTGGTGAACTGTGTGTTGAATGCTAATTTTTTTAAAATCATTTTGCAACTGTATCAGTATGGGCATCAGGCCAAGAGGGAATGAATGTTTGAGAAGGATCTTCTGCTTCCTCTTATGGCACTTTACTCACTAGTCATTCTGTACAACTCTGGCACCACTTTTGAGTTGCTCTCTATTTTGTACTCATATTGCAATATAGCACAAAAAGCTTAAATTAATTGGGGGGGTTGAAAAGCAGAATGCATTTGGAATTTCTTCTATCCTCCTGACCCCTGTACAGGTTCATTGAAAATTCCATCACTTGCTGTCATAATTGTTTCGTGATCACATTGGAGATTTTGGATTTGTGGGCTTGTCAGACCAAGTGACAAACTGATAGATTATGTTACTGCTGGAGTTTTGAGATAACCTAATAGATTTATTTATTCTCATTTTTCAAAGATATATAGAGGTCTATACTCAGGGGTAAGGAGGATATGAGTAATAGAGGCATATTTAGTGATAGGAAGTTGTACAGGACTGGGTTGCAACCTGTTTTTTTCTAACACTTTCTGAGTTGTTTGCAATTGTGCCTGTATGAAAGTGACTATGATTGTTACTGATTCTCTTGGATGGATGCAGATGCAGCGGCACAGGCCACAGAGAGTGGAAGAGGGAGTGATGGTGAACCCTCATCGCCGATAATGCCACGCATTTTTTTTTCTCAATATGCCTTCCTGTGATTTTGTGATTCCCAGGTGGGATGAAAAATACATCCATGGAGACTCCTTTTCCAAAATTAAAAGGCTTTGTCATGCTTGTTATCTCTGTTTCAGAACCCAGGCTGAGATTGCCTGAGAAGGGAGCAAGACTGCTAAAGAGGAACCTGGATTCCTCTGTTGGTGTGATACTGCCCACTTCCAGCACCTGGTGATACCTGATGTTCAGTTATCTTTAGTCTGGCTCAGTTTCTGGAAATGGCTACTATTGAGCAGTGCTCTTTCTCTCCTTGAAAAAAAATTATCATGCATATACTGTTCTTTAAAACAGTGTTACAACAGTGAGGCTTTCATGGTGTAGGGTTGCTGAATCACTTCCATATCCCCAATCCCAATCACTTCCATAAAATTTTAATCTCAACCTTGTGCCTGTTGAAAAGTCTATTGAATAAGAAACTACAGGTACCAAATTTATTGTAAGCCCAAATTTATGGTTTTTTACCTCTCCTTGTGTCAGTTTTTTTTAAAGTAATTCTACCCTGCCATTTCTTTTTGGCTGGTCCTCCTCTTCCTCTATCATGAAGTTGTTGAACCTATTTGGGTCCTCACATTCCCCATCATTTCTGAATGATCATGATCACCAAGATGTTGTTGTTTATATTTGCCTTGGCTGGAACAGGCCTGAATCTCCCTTCTATTTGCACAAATGAAAAATTGCAGTAAGAGATTATTGGTGTTGTGATGTGCACACGAACCCAATTGCATAGTCACTTTCTTCTCAAGATTACAACTATATCTTCATGGTAAACTCATCTAGTAGGTGACTGAGGGAAAACAGTGACTGTGCAATAGGATTTCAGTTGCCGGTCGTTATTTCATGGATTGCCGCCATGGTCCTTGGTCCTGTTCCTGTTCCCTTTGAATTTTCAACTCTGCGTGATATTTGTTGGAAAAATTTTTCTCGACAAGATTGAGAGATTGTTGGACCCTCTCTCAGATATTCAGAGAACTGGTTATCCAGCAGTGGAAGTTGTGGAACTTGGCACACCTGTGATATCTATGTTTCTGGGCTGAGCTGTGCTCCCTCTTCACTTTTACATGTTATACTCCCAATTTTAGTTATGAACTGGCATCAACTATGAAGTTGAGGTTATATTCATCCTCAATGCACCTCCTCAACCATTGTGTGTATACTGTTTCAGTGCCAATGAGATCATGTTGCCACCTACAATTCTGTAGAAGTCTAAAAGGATCCACTTGTTTGTTTTTTTTTTTTGCGAAAATTTAGTTTGATGATGTTTGAGGGACTACTTTGGAGACCGATGGGAACAAGATAAGAACCTCTATTGTACCGTTTCGTTCTCTGCTTCCCTGAGAGATCGGACCAGAGAGTGAATCAAATTCCTTGATCTTCCATTGACTCTATTTATGTGTGCACGAGGGTTCTTGCTGTGCCTTCCAACGCCTTCCTCCTCCCTAGATAGGACGAAAATCCAGTCCAATGTGGAAGTGCTAGTTGTTTTGTAGGGTGTTTTTGTTTTGATGGAGTATGAATATTTTTTATCTGTCGGAAGAATAAATATATTGATGGACTCACAAGAACGATTTCGGGGCTCCTTTCCGAGAACGAAGTGAACAGAGGTCCTCCTCCATAAAGGAGTCATGAGGTGGACTTCCGGGGTGAGAGATGGATGGGACCCGAAATGACACACCTCATCGACTTCCCCTTCATAGTTCATAAAATCTCGACCTGTAAGAGGCAATTAAAGGCAGCTGCCTTTTTTCATCCCCATGCCCATTCAGGAGAGCCCTGCAGGAGTCTCCCTCCCTATTCAATGGGGAATCCGAAGCCCCATTTGAGAACATAATAAGCTCAAAAAGGTCATTCGTTCTCTGCTATTTCCGAGCCGCTTCTCTATGTGCACTCCTGATTTCTTTCCCTCCCCCAAATGATCCCCGGTAGAATGAAAGCCTCTGCCCCTCTCCAAATCTATGTTTGAGGGAGGAGCGAAATGCTTACAAGCTCACGCATCTCTATTGTTTATCTGAGACTTAATCTCGAGCAGTAGGTATTAACATCAATTGCAAAATACACAGACTTCGCTAAAATGAAGAAAGACAAATGCATGTCAAGTATGCGCAATCGTAGAAGGCTAATGAACGTCATGCACCGTATTGATTTCACTTCATGGCGTGATTCAATGAGATACTATCAACATGGTTGTATGAGTTGTTCAGCCGATATCAATTATAAGTGTGGCTTTAAATGATGTCGATCTAGTGCATATCGCTAGCGTGATAAATGGGGTTGGGCAACGCTCACGATTCGCAAGTATAGAGGTTTAAAAAGCCTGACACCACCCGAAATAATAGGAGGATTTTATCGTCAACGTCCCTAGGATAATTCAGGCAGGAAAATATTCCCCTTACTCCCCTTGTCTGAGGGCTAGGAAGGTGGATATTTCACTCATTTTTCCTTCATTTACCTCTCTGCACGTCACTCGATTAATAAGTAGAGTGCATCCAAAATGAACAAAAATGAGGTAAAATGAACGCAGCTCCTCGATTGAAATCAATAGACGGTTAACAAATTCACCCAAACTAGATCGAGAAGTTCGGGAAATTACCTCGAAAGGCGACAGAAGACGAAACAGTCGAGAAAAAAAAGGGAGAGTGGAATCAAGTGGCCCTTGTGACTCCCTTAAAAGGATCTCAAGTTATCAAATAGCGGGAACGAAGAATACGAGAGTGACGCGAGGGGAGGGAGATGAAAAGAAATTGATTCCATTCGGATTAAGGAAAAATACATGTTTTGCAGACACGTGGAATGGCACGACGCAGAACAAACAGGTAGCAACCGTGTCTTTCCACCTAAACTCCGTCTACAAAACGTGATTGTTGACCCTCTGCTCCCCTTTTTTTCAGGGGAAGCAAACAGCGTAACTCTGGAGACTTATTTTGACCGATGGCGGTGGAGGATATATTATGGGAAACGGGGGATTTACGACTATTACCCCCTTGGCCTTTTTGCATCCATCAAAGGAGACTTCTCTCTTTCCCTGTTCATTTGATCCCTTCTCCAGGGAGCACATAATGGTGTTCGTCCCCTTCGCCTCAAAAGCCTTCTCTCTTCATGAAAGGAGTCCGCTTTCGGGGAGAAGAAAAAGGAAAAAAGCCACACCTCGACCGATGTAACGAAAACTGACCCTAAATTCTGGATTCGCGAAGCCTCCAGCCCACTTTCGGGAACGAGTCGACCGCGAAAATTGCAACCGAGACGAAACACTAAGCGCAATCGTCCGAGACACATTCTATTCGCGTAGCGTCTTTTCCTTATTTGTTTCCTTATTTTTGAGGAACACGGAAGAACCACTTTACATTTCGTCATAACTCTCCACCGACCACCGAGAACCACCGAATTTACAAAAAATATATAAATATATATAAAAAGACTGGAAGCGACACATGCCCAGAGCCCTTGCGGTTCTCGTGCAAATTAATCCCATCAGTATTATGAGCAAAGGCCAGCTCTGCGCATCGACGGGAAATCGGAACATGAACCCCGATTTTATCGGGAACAGCTTCGCAGCCTTGTATATTGGCTTCACAACCTCAGAATTAGGAAGGCTGCGGTGTTCTAACCCCCATTATCTTACCCCAAATGCCCCCCCCCCCCCCCTTCGTCACCGTTAGCCTAACTTCCATTTTTACACCTGTTTCAAGTTAGACAGACTAAATGCAGAATGCCTGCAGTAAAATAGGCCTACGGTGAGCAGTAAAAGGTTTCTCGTCGTGATGCCCATCGAGAGCCCAGCGATCGGCAGGCGTGCAACTCGGCAAATCTTTCCACGTTTTCGACTCGCACGCTCGAAAGAAAGCCCTGTAAGATTCCTCTGGGTCTGGGGGATTCCCCGAGGAATTCTGCGATTGCCTTCCGACGCGAGTAGGCGTCTCGAGTCGCCCGTCGAGCGATCGGGTTCGAGACGTTTCCACGGGCCTAACGACGACTGGACTCGACCGGACCGATCTCGTGATTTGGTGATCGCAGCATCTGCGAGGAAGACGAGGAGGAGAATCCCGACGAGGTGACCGGAGAAGTGGATGCCGTGGGGGCCATCGCGTGGCGAAAACGTAAGGCTCGCCGATCGCATCGCGTTAAGGCTATTTCTGAGCAGTGATTAGTAGATCGGTGACGCAGGAATTCTTCGTAGGCTCTGGATCGGGCTCGCGTTTCCTCGCCGGGCGGACGGAACCCTCACTCGCCGTGAAGCTTTCGTCTGGCGTGCCTTCCAACGCGAAACGATATCGATGAGAATCGCGAGAACGAAGAGCTTCGTGAATACGGAAATGCCATTTCGAGGGATGAAGGTAGAAGCCGAGGAGAAGCGCGGGAGACTCGTCGCGAGCGTCGTGTCCGGTCGTGTCCGGTCGTGTCCCTTCGCTTTTGGGGTTTACCACGTCGGGGCCACGTCGGGGTCACGTCGATGCTTCCGTCGACCGAGAAAGGCCTCGCGGAGAAGTTCCATGTCGTCTTCGGGGAACTCGATACCGTAACCCCGGGCGCAAGGTGGAACTCACGTTGGGCCTCGCTTTCAAGACAGCAGACCTATAAAACCTACTTCTACCCTCCCCCCCCCCCAAGTAACCCCCTTCGAGCCCCGAGGTGCGAAAACTTGCTCGACGGGATGGGGCCTTTCCATGTTTCCATTTGTCTTCCAAAAAAATCCCGACGTCTCTCCTGGATTCCATCCGTGAGTCGGTTTCCTTGTTCTCCTTCGCACGCGGACGACCCCCACGACGAACGGCGATACGGAGTGCGACCGTCGGGTCGTTCGGCTCGGCTCCGGCACATAATAGAGCTCCCGATTCCCTTTCCCCTTTCCGATCCTTGTTTACGTTTCTGCCCGGATCTTTCGACAGGCTTTCCAAATCGAGAGGAGGAGCGTGCGACGTCCATAGACGCAGGCCAGAAAAGGGTTATGCGAACAATGAAGTGCCACAGAGCACGGGGGACGGAGACGATGTCACGTTTCCCACGTCGCGACCGCAGTCGCATTTTCATCCCTCCGGACGAACTCTCGTCATGGCGGTTTCCGGTTCTTTCGTCTCTCGCCGTGACGAAACGTCGAACCCTGAGGTTTGCGGAGCAAAAAAAAAAAAAGAGCCAGCATCGAGTGAGACAGGCGACGCGATTTTCCTCCACCAGATATCGACTACAAAGGCGACAGGAAATTCATTCCGTCTCCCTCTCGACCCTAAAGCAGAAAGAAATCGTCGCTTGATATCGCTCGGACGACAGACCCCGACGGCGCGAGGGGGACGTGAAGGCGAAAAGGGGACGCGAAGGCGAACAGGGGACGTGATCCGAGCCCACGACATACTTAATTCGATAGGACGGTCTGCGCCTCGGGTGGAATTCCTCCCCACTTCTTTGGGACCGGAACAGCCATCCCCGGCCATCCCCGGCCATCCCCGGCCATCCCCATTCCTTTGCCCCGTGCTTCCGTCTGAACGTCGGCATCACGGCATCGTCTCTAGAGGGTATCGTGGATTCGGCGCCGTGACCTCCGGGTTCGAGCCCTTTCGAGCCCTTTCGGTCCTCGCTTTAACCTCATGCTCTCGGCCGCATCGCATCTTCGACCACGGCATTCGGAGGAAAGGCGAAGTGGAGACGAAGACGGACGATGCTCCCCCGTCTCGATTCTCTCTTTAATGAGCGGGGAAACGCGAGCGAAGTCTCCATTTTCCCACCGGAGACATCTGGTGTCGGCCGAGAGAAGCTCGGCCGACACCGGGTGGATTCTTTTTCCCTGAGGTATTTGTCGGAACCTCTTGCGCCTTCGAAAGGCGAATCCGTTCGGTCGTATTGCTGGGCTAGGAAGAGTGAGACGAGAAAATCCGTCGCTCCACCATCAAAACGTGATTCTCCGCCGTGTAAATGGATTCCCTACATGTAAATGGGATTCCCCACCAGCAATTGCGATGTGCGACTGATTCGTAGCTGTTTTTTTTTTTTATCCAATAAAACGTGAAAATACGATCACTGGGACGTTGAGCCCGCGGTTCTCCCTTATTAGCTAAAATAATCCTGATTTAATCATCGCGAGACAGCGGAAATAAATAATGAATCGGATCGATTCATTATTCAATCCTCCGAGAAAAGACACGAGTGAGAAACGTTGCCGAGTCCCGCGGGACCGGGGATGTCATCCGCCGTCCGCGGGATGTCATCCGCCATCCGCAGCCCCGTTCTAAGTACAATCCACTCCCGCCGCTTTTCATTCTCGCCGAGGAGCATTTAAGAGTTTTTCGGGGTCGCTTTTCAAGGAACCGGGGCGATTCTTTTGCATGAAAAGGCCCCTCTTCGTGTGTTTATGCCGGGTATTCTCTGTCGATAAATCCGCAGTTTCGGCCAGGTGCGGGAGCGGCCTTTTGTGCCTCCGGAATCCAACTTGACTTTTCTTCCGTTTCCTAAAAAGCCCCGATTCTGGTCAAATTATCCCTCTTTTGCGACTCCATTGAGAGGGCGAAATCGTTTCACGGACCATCACCTTTTGCGACGCCGTTCCCATGGAAACGCGGCGAGGAATGTCCCCGAAATTCCTCGCGAATCCGCAAGTCCGACCCACCCGATCGACGAAAGCGCCAAACCCCCGATCTCGTCTTTCCGAACGGATTGAAATTTCCCGCGACGTCGGTTTCTATTCGGTCTGCGACCGCCGAAATCCGAATTCCCCCCTCCCCCAGTTGATCCTCTCGAGGCGAGGAGAGCGAGAGAACCTCGGTAGATGGCGCTCGGAGCGTCCACAGATCAACGGACCCAACCGCCACTTTCTCTTCCCTCGCACCGATTCTTTCCAGTATTTCGTCTCGGATCCGGATGCGGAGACTCGAGAGGTCGCAGTTTCCACAGGCAAGACGTCTCGCGGGGATCGAGCGAACGACCGGCACCGACGCGATTCCCTTTTCTCGTCTCGTTCCGGTTTTTATTCGCTTTTTATTCCCTTTTGGCGATCGCGCATCGACCGCATCCGCGAAACCTTTCGAGAGGTGGACTCGTTTCCGTCGGATCCAGAGTCTCGGGTCGAAACCGGACTCCGAGGACGAGAGAGAAAAATTGGGATCGAGAGCCGAATTCCAAACTTCTGGAATGCTTGAGGAAACCGAGCGTGGGAAAACACGAGATCCGCGGATTCGGATCGCGAAAACGGAAACGGCGACGAAGGACCCGCGCATCGCAAAAGTCGCGCGACGCGGGTTCCACCCGGAAGCGAAGGATCCGTCCTTCGCGGAATTTCGCGAGAAGTTCGCCGGAATGTTCCGTGAAATCTCCGCTCGTTTGGAAAACGCGGATGAAACCGGCGGCCGATCCGAATCGAAAGCATTCGTCGATGAGATCGCTAGTAAACGTTTGCCCCTCGCTTCCGAAGCGGTTCTTTCGCTCCCTTCCCCCGTCGAATCTTCGCGATGTTTCGTTCGAGCGATCTCTCGAGACACGCGAAAACGAACAAAGAAAGGAAGAAGAAATTCGGCCGTGTTTTGGAAATAGTGGAAACTCGTGGGCGGCAGCTGCCTCCTCCCCCGAGAGAGAGAGAATGGACGCATCGCGGAGGAAAATCCCCGGTGGAGAGAGAGATAACGCGGGTCCGAGACGGCTCTAATCCCACTCGGAGTCTTTGAGGAGCGGCGTCGAACCGCGAGAAAATGTTTACGACCGTCGTTTCGCGGCTTTCTTGGCTCCAGGATCGCGGAAAAGACGAATCCCGTGAAGACGACACCGGACCGAAAGGCGACGAACCGTCCAAACCGATCTCCGTCGACCGATCTTTTGAAACCGATCTCTCGCACCTGCCGAACGAGCTCATCTCGTCGTCCTCTTCTAACGGTATCGATATCTTCTCTCTCTTTTTTATTTATTTATTTTTTTTTGTTCAGTGGACACGCCGTCAAAGAGAGCTCGATCCGCTTTAATCTTCGCGGCTGCATCGGAAAAATCAGAAAAAAAAGGCGACGGAAGACCGCTCGAGCCTTCCTCGATTCTTTCCAGGTTTATCTCCGACGTTAGTCTCGGTCTTAATGGAAGGTCATTAGTTACCCGGCTTCTAAATTGCGGGTGTAATTGCTCCCTCGCTCCCTCGATTACGAGAGACCCCTTCGGTGGTGGTGAGGCCTCTCCGGCGAATAATACGGAGGAAAGGAGGGAGGTGGGGAGGTCACGCACGCGTTTCCGTCCTGACCCCTTTCACGCTCCGTTTCCAAATCAAAAGACCGAAGAATGAAGAGGAACTTCGGCTGGAGGTCGAGAACGACTGAAGAGGGCTGCCTCACGTGTGGTGATGGGGGAGAAGGGGGAGGGTTCGTGCTTGCAAGGTGTCACCTGGGGTCATTCTTCCCAAGAGTTCAATGGGGGAGCATTGTTGGCCTCGTCTCGTCTCCGTATTTTTTCGCTTTTGTGGCGGCGACAAATTATATTCAGTCTATTCTCTTCCAGAGTTCTGCTTCTTTTCATTCCGTTCGCTTGCGTTTGCGGGGTTGAAAATTGCACTTTTACGTTTGTAAATTTCCATGCTACTGCATGCTGAATTAGGTAGTTCGTGTCGAATTCATCGATGCCGTCCTTAATCTGTAAAGCCTTTAGATCTCTTTCCTTGTTTTTTACCAATATTTTTGACTCGCTAGAGTCCTTTTCCTGTCCACGTGTCGCGATCGGCTGGGACCCATTCTTGGGCCTCATCTTGGCATCGAGAACGACTAAATTTGGAATCCCACGTGCGTCTCCCTCTTGCGAAACAAATTTATTCTGATCTGAGTGTATTTCTTGAGGGGGAAGGGGATTATCGAGATGGAGCCATCTGGAGCAGTGGGGGAGATAGCTCCAAGAAGGCTTACATGCTGCATGTCCCTGTCGAACCCGTGGGGATGTGAACACTTGGACTGCCACGCGAGACCGAGACCCATGGGTCTGCAGACTCAGTTCCATGGGTCTGCAGACTGAGACCCATGGGTCTGCAGACTGAGACCCATGGGTCTGATAGGCATACCGAGAAGCGCCTCGTCGAGGCTCTGTCATCTTTCCAAGAGGCAGCTTTCTGCCTCCGAGGGCTCCAATGCTCCGTGTCGATGGGAGTCGATATAGGCGAATTGCCATAAAGTCAAGGTTTGATTGTTACCGCTTCGTGAAATCTTGTCGAGAAGTGCAGCTAGTTTTCCTTGTATTTATGAAGATTGCTGAAGTGGTTAAAATGTTTCGGTTATACGGATTGGTGTTTTCGATCGTTTTCAACCTTTTCAGAAATTGTACCAAAATACTAGACCGTGATTGTGCCAGCAATAGTAATCGAAAGTCGTGCAATTTAATTCATGATTGAATTTACAGTAAAATATTGAAGTCGCGAACAAACCAGTTCGTCGCAAGTTACTTAGTTGAAAGTTTCATTTATTTCTTTCTTGATATTTGTGATTTTTAACGTCAGGTGTGCCAGTGACAAAAGCCACAGAACCAACCGTTTCCAAATCCCTGGAGTGAGCTGCTCGCTTTCCATGATTTCCCCCAGGGGGAATTATAAAAAAAAAACCAGGGCGAGAACAAAGCGAGACGAGGATATTTCACTCGGGAGATTATTTTCCTCGGCTGAACACGCTGTCAGCTGAAATTGTAGGTTGCAGGAACTTGGTGGTTTGGCTGCCAAAACCCTTCTATGACTGAGCCCCTTCTAAGGGCTGCAAATAATTTTTTTTTGGGGGGGGGAGGGAGGAAG
Organism: Darwinula stevensoni; assembly: GCA_905338385.1. Taxonomy (NCBI): domain Eukaryota; kingdom Metazoa; phylum Arthropoda; class Ostracoda; order Podocopida; family Darwinulidae; genus Darwinula; species Darwinula stevensoni. The sequence goes on along the minus strand of CAJPEV010000769.1, from coordinate 27,444 downwards.
GAGGAGTTTGGCCTTCGTGCCCCATCCTTAAGTGGGTTTCATACACCTATAGAGTAGATACATAACAAAAGAGGCAGGGGGGGGGCCTCTTTTGTCTTTCCTTCTCGCTCCCCCCAAATTTTCTCGCATGAATGAATAATGAGATTTTTCATCAATTTTCTTGCCGAAGAAAGGAATATAATTGGGCTTAGCTGAAAGTGCAGAAAGAATATAACGCTGATGAACGCGATATGGGGCACAGGTCTCTTGCGTTCAAAAGATCAATCGATCCTCGACCAATCCTTCGCAGCATTAATCAAGGCTTCATTTTACAGGGTGTCCCATAAGTTACCATACCATTTCAAACAGCAATATTTTCCAAACTGCTGCAACCAGATCACTTTTGTTAACATTGATGGAACGAACGTTCTTTAGATTTTTATAAAAATCACAATAATGACTTGGAATCAGACTCAAGTAGAAATTGCTTCAAACATAATCAGAAATGTATACTTCTTTAGGGCGATTTATATTACACCTTGTTGATCCTCTACAAAATTCCTAAATTTCATGTTTTTCTCTCTTAATTCCAGGTAGACAAAGGTAGAAATAGAAAAAAAAAACCGTTTAATTTGCTTTCACTGTCATGAGAAAAGGGTTCACAATTAACGCTCGAGTAACGAAGGAAAGTTGCCACCTGCATGGACGTCTTTTTCAGAGTCCCATCAGAGTTCAAAGTGAGTTTCAAATAAATTTTGGTGCTGAGCGTCACGCCAAATGCATTTATATAGACGGAGGGCATTTTGAGTCACTTTCAAACCTCAGAAATACCTTAATTTTGAAAAGGATTGTTCCAAATGACACGCTATCGTTCGGTTAATGTTACTTCTTTTTGTGCAAACTGTTTAATAGCTGTGAAATATTGAAATGATATAGTGACTCATGGGACACCCTGTATTCCACTTGCGAAAAAACTGCAACATTCCTATCAAACTTCACTTTTGCAAAAATGGAAAGTACCCCCACGAGAAGCAGCCAACATCACTGCCTCTCATGAAGCAGCCTTGGAACGACTGAGCTAAACCAGCCCAGAGGGCATTCGCTCCCAACAGTTTCGAGATGGACTAAATCCACTCGATGGAGTTTGCATCGCGATGCTTCCACCGTGGAAGTGGGACGTGCTGCGTTATGCCGTGCGTACCTGCCAAAATCCAGAACGTTCTCGGTCGCACGTGCGTCGTGTTCATGCGCTGCCTAATTTCTAAGGAGGAGATCGGAGTGCGGCGTGGCCGTTTGTATCCCTATTGTGAACGGAATCTTTTTTTCCCTCTCGATCTCACTCCTCCCATTGTGGTGCACCTCGTCGCGCCCGAACCATTCCATCGGAATTGGCGACCCAGATCTCTGATGACTCCGCGGAAAACATTTCTCTCTTTCTCCCGGCCGGTCTCGAAGGAACCTTCCTCGCCTTCCCCGCCTTCCCCGCATCCCCGCCATCCCCGCTTCCCCGCTTACCCTCGAGGTGCATCAACGGTCGGCGCATTCCTGCCCCTCTGCGCCTTCATTCATTCCCTTCGTTCATTCATGGATCGGCGGCACACGCTGCACCTGTGAATTGCGCAATTTCTCGTGAATCCGGTTCTTCTCGCATTCCGCGCTGGAAATAGATTTATATCCATCTTTTGCTCTCTTCTCGTCGATGCCCTGGAATGTTATTCATCCTTTCTCGCGTTTTTCTCACTTCTGTGGGCTTTCAAAAACCGACGAGTCCCCCTCGATTTCCCAGGGCTTTCCCAGGGCATTCTCAGAGCTTTCTCGGGGCATTCTCGGCCGCGAGAAAAGAATCGGAGGGAAAGGAGGCATCAAAAGTAGTACAAGTACGAAGTATTTCGCGAAGCAAAGAGAGAGAGAGAGAGAGGAAAAAGAGAAGAAAAGGACATGTCTCGAGGGCATCTCGGAATGATTGGACCCGGCGTGTTGAATCGCGTGCAGAGGGAAGAGAAAAAGAACAAATCGGAAGTTCCTAACAATCCTCATTGAAGAGACAAAAATCCCCTCGTTTTACACGTCCCCATCAGCGAAATTCTCTCCGGCTTTCAAACCGGACTTTGACCTCTTGCGAGCGAGGAAAACTCGCGCGACGAAACGCTTGGATTTCGGAATTCCCCCGCGATTTCGTTCGTTTCGTGCAAACCAGGACACAATCTTTCGCCGTAAGTCATAAGTCATGAATCGAATCGCAATTTTAAAAAAATCGGGATGGTGAATATGAAGGAGACTTGGATGAAACTATCCGATGCCAACGATGCAGAACATAACTGCTCTGGTTTTCAGTCGAGGGTGGAGAAAACATGTCAGAGGTTGGGGAATCAAGTTGTGAGTCGAGACAACAGGGGAGGGGGGGGAGGAGGGGAGGGAGGGGGGAGAGTGGAATACAATGAATGAGGCCTATAGGCAAGTGAAGTCCTCTTGGAGTCCTCTAATCAGGGAATGAATGGAGGGAAACAATGGGGGCCATGTCCAGTGTAATCATGTGCCAACAACATCATCGACGACCGACACCATGCTAGCCCCCCCTTTGCCCTTTGGGCCTGCCCGAAGGCGTCATCGCCAGGCCTCATCAACAACCGAATCCCCGGAGCCTCGGAGCTTCGAGAGGGAACCGAGCTGCAATCCGAAATCCTAAAGAAATCTCGGTGACCTTGAGGGTTTCTCCTCGTCGGGTCGTCGAGACGCACGAAGGAGCAGCCCGTTTCCAGAAGGGATTTCGTTGAAAGAAAAATTAAATAAATGAAGGAAAATTACGGAAATTAAAGTCGGAAGGGAGCAGACGAGATGCAGACCGGCTTCGCTCGAGGTTCCGACGGTACGGCCCCTCGAGCGTTTTCTAGGCTCGTTTCGGTACCTGTACCCCAACCCCTTCGAGGCATATCATTACTCCGTAATGGAAGTGGAAACGCGACCCCTGCTGCGTCTCGAATCTCTCCCTTTTTTTTTTCCCCGAAAGCTTCGCCTCTCGGTTCGCCAGGGATTCCGACTCCCGGCTCTCGACGATCCCGAATGCAAACAAAAAAGAGAAGTCCGAAAGTAGCAACGAAGAGGCGGAAGTGACAGGTGCGATTGTTATCGCTGCGGTCGTTCGGAGGATTATAAATGATCGGGGCAAATACGAGGGGGAAGAAAAGTAGCACTTGATCCATTATTGTTTGCAGAGGTCCGGTTGACGGGAGGGCATTAATTATATTCTCCCTGATTTGGCATTGAATAATTGTTCTCCCCTCTAACCCTCTCCTTTGTTTCTCCTCGTCGTCTCTCTCTCCTCTTCTCTCCTCTTCTCTCCCTTCTCTCCCTTCTCGTCTCGTGACGTCTGGAGGAGATTAGTTCGGGATGAGTGACGGGCTGAATTATGACTTCGACTGCTTCTTCCGCGATATCGGATGCTTTATGTTGAACCACTTAATATTCTGTGCAGCGTTTGTGGATTTAAAATGGGTAAGGTTTGAGCTACGCTTGGGCCGGTATAACGTAGGTGATAAACTTTTCAGCAATAATCAAGGAAAAATGACATCTCGCATTCAAGGCCAGCGGACTGTTCCCATCTTAAACAACTATCGAGAGGAAGTGCTTATGCCGAAAATGTCATCTTCAAAACCTAATTATCGTGACTTATCAAGCAGTTGTAAAAAAAAAATAGAATTCGCTTGATGCTCGACGATGTTCCTACTTTTCGTCTTGAATCTCTGGAGAGGAAATGTTTGCGAGGGATAGCAGACAGGTTGCATGTCGAAATGGCGACCAACCCCCCCCCCCCTCCCCCCGTGAAACGGCGATGAGGCGTGGAACTACAGGCAGAAATTGCACCCAGGGGGTAATGTATACCTCTGTTCGTGGACGAATGAATGGAACACGCGGCGGACAGGGCGACCTTTGACCTCGTCTGGCCTCTCGCGATTATGGCGCCCATTAAGGGCCTGCATCCAGCTTCCTGTCTCGGCTGCGATGATTGCCCCGTGCACACGTTTCGTGCCTTCGGGGCATGAACAAAAAAAAATCCAAAGAAGGAGCAAGGGAGAGGTGTTAGAGAGATGGAAAAGAAGGCGTGAAATTCAAGGCAAGGACAAATTCAGAACGATTAAAGAAAAAAAAAAAATCCCCTGTTCGCACCCCTCCAGAAAAAGTTCTCGTCGCGAGTTGCGCAACGGCCCCCTTCCTTTGTGATCCGGTACTTTCTACTTCTCGGGAGCGAAGTCTTGTTTGCGAGCGGAAAACCGTCGGAATCCGGACCGGCCGACGGCCACATGGCCGAAATGTAATAGAGACGGAAAACTATAATAATTATAAGGAATTAGGGGCTAGCCGCCGCTGATGGGCGCGATGAGAACTTCCAAATCCCGTCGCTTCTTCCCCCATCATTTGTCATCCCTCATTGTCGTGACCCCCCTCGTCATCGCCCTCCTCGTCGGTGACTCTAAGTAATAATTTCCTTCTTTCCGGATCGTCTTTGGAGGCCTGGCCCACCCGAGGAAAGCTCTCGTTAAGTAATGTAATATGGCGGGGGAAAATGCGAAGAGAAATCAAGATGTATCGCGATGAAAAAGATATAATACGCGCGAGACAGAACGATCGATAAACGAGTGTTCTTTATAATAATATTTGTTTATCGATAGATAAAGAAGTGAAGGGTCTCGAGCGTCCGACGGCGAAAACGTTTTGTCTCGCTCTTCGTCGAAGCGTGAAGATATTTTCTCACGAGACGAGCATACGAAACGAGCTGGGCCTAATCCAGAAATGCAAAAGCTGCGGTTTCCCCCGGGAGTGGAAGGGATCGTGAGAACGGAGTCACGCGCAGAGGAGGAGGAGGAGGAGAGGGGAGGCCGATCGCTCGCTAATCACCTCCTCCTCTGCCCCGGGTCCGTAATTGAAGAGCCTCGGGGCGGTGGGCATAATCGCGACCGGAAGTTCGAGACCACCATAGGGTCCATATACAATGAACCCGCTTTTCTTCCTCTTTTTTCCCCCTTGACCACATTTGGGAGTTTATTCCCTCTTCCTTCGACTGCACTTGACCCCCTACGAGGCAGGATTCGGCTCCATCTGGCCCGTGCATAAAGAAACGAGACCCACACCGGCGCTTTGTGAGGCAGAAAAGCCATAGTTGGCTTCACAAGGGAATCGTTTCGCACTCATAATGGAAGGAGTTGGAGGTTTCGAGACGGCCAAACCGTCGAATTTCTCGAATGACCGGATTTAAAAAAGAAAGACGGAAATCCAACTGTTTCTCCCCGATTCCATTCCGATGAACGCAGGCAAGGAAGCCTGTATTCAACCGAATACAGACCCTCTTTTTCTCTTCCTAAATATTTCAGGTTCATTAGAAGCACTAATGACGTTGTCGGACGAATGGTACTTTCTATTTGAGAGGAATTTACCGGCCTAAAATGCAGATCTTTGCAGCCTGAATTTGCTCTCCCGTAACTATCTCGGAAATGCTTTCGGTTGAAGCGAGATTCTTGGATTCTTTCGATTCGATTCACCTTTCTTTCCTTTTCTTCCCTCACCGAGAGAAAACACCGCACGAAACAGACCCCTAATTATTAGAGGTAGAGATTCCGTTCGATTCTCGATCGGATTCACCCCCCATTTTCCCCCCTTTTCTCCGGGGATGTTGGAACCCGTGGGAAGGAGCCAAGAGATGAATGAGATGAATGAGACTCGTGATGCTGCACCTGAGTCATCCAATTCTACCTGTCGGCCCCTTTTTTTTCCCTCCCCTCCCCCCCTCCCCCCCTCCCCATCTTGCCCCCAGGTCGTCATTGTGGCTCCCCCGTCCCCGGCAAACCCCAAGACCCGTCGGCATTTAGAACGCAGCCACTCATCGACGACACGAAGACGGAAGAAACGAACCCGAGCGATAAGATCCTCATCGAAGCGGTTCAGATTGATCGATTCATCATCGGCCTGAATGAGACCGGGGGGGAGGGGGGGGGGGGGGGGGGGGGGGGGAGGGGGGGGGTGGGGGGGGGGGGGGGGGGGGGGGGGGGGGGGGGGGGGGACGTGAAAGCGGAGGTGACATTTTCGGGGATGTCACCCACGTCGAGGTCCTTATCGCATCCAAACTTTCCCCTCCCACTTCCTGTTTATACACCTCCGATATAAAAGCCCCATACGTCTTGTCTCCTTTTTTTTGCGCAATGATGGATCATCGATCGCCGTCTTTGATTTCCACTCCTGCCTCTATCTCACGCCGGTTGTCCTTCATGAAAGTCGAATGCGTTTCATCTGGTATCTGCGGTTCGAGGTCCAAGGCGCCCGTCCTATTGTCTTCCAGACTTTTCTCTGGACTTCCGTATGCTTCTGTTTTCGGAGAAGTCGGCGTAGGATTCGATTTCTATCCGTATTTTTTATTTATTATTTGTAGCTCGTATTTGAAACTCGTATTTGAAACTCGTATTTGAAACTCGTATTTGAAACTCGTATTTGAAGCTCGTATTTGAAACTCGTATTTGAAACTCGTATTTGAAACTCGTATTTGAAACTCGTATTTGAAACTCGTATTTGAAACTCGTATTTGAAACTCGTATTTGAAACTCGTATTTGAAACTCGTATTTGAAACTCGTATTTGAAACTCGTATTTGAGGATCGGATTGCGACCGTTCGTGACGGAAAAAAAATCGAGAATGCATTTTAACGGTTCCGTACCACCTTCGAGAAGAAGACGTTGAGGAAAAGCCAAAGAAGAAGAAGAAGAAAGAGAAAGAGCGAAGGCCTTGGATGTTTTCTTCCGTGCAGTTGGGCACCTTTGAATCACCTTTGAATCGGGACATAATTCCTGGATTTCATGCCTCGGTGTCCACGCTTCTGGGAGTGGCTCCTTCCATGACGTAAAAAGGGGGCCGGGATTCAACGGACCCAGCATTCCAAAGGAGAAATCCCACAAAATACCCGTATTTCCTGCCCCTTTTCACGATGACTCGGCATGAGGAGTCGGAATGAACCAGTTGAATTAACCAATCATTAGCTCGAGGCAAAAGGGGGGGGGGGGGGGGGGGGGCAAGGCTTCTGTTGCATGGAAAAAGGCAAGCCCCGTCTCTGGTATGCTGGCCTAAACGGCTTGAACGGAACGAATTCTCTTTCTCCCCTTTCATCCCAGGAAACATTCCTCTTTTTTGAGGTTTTCATCCGCGGCTTTTTTTTTTCGCCGATTCTGGAATGTGCGGACGTGTTCGCATTCATCTTGGATCACGATCCCTCTCCACTTTTTTGTCGTAAGAATAAAAGGCTTTTTACGGCCATACAAGTGCGTAACCGGGCATTCCCGCTTTTTTAATGCACATTTTATGCTCTGCAAAGTTCGGCGTGAAATATTCCAGTTCATATGATGCGGGAGTTCTGTAAGAATTGGAACTTTTTGCGCAGGAACGAAGTAATGCACTCAAGAGGACAGAGTCAAAGCGATTTACATATCGTTAAAAAAAATGAGGGATCGTGCCGCTAGTTCCGTGCATTCCCTCCGAATGCGTCCACGCTTTTCGATTGCTCCGTCTCGTTCGCATCGTGCAGATCATCTCGATCGCCCGACGATCTGTACGATGCAGAGCCCAGCGAGTCGAGCGAAACTCGAGACTGCAATTTTCTGTCGAAAGCCAAATGGCTTGCGGACGGTCACGGACTCGTCTGTCGTACTTGAGCAAGACCCGGAAGTCGCCGGAACGCACGAGGTCGTTACGAGAAGAGCGTCGAGAAAAGATGGACCTTTCACCTTTTTCTTCGGTCGTCGTTTGCGACGAAAACGATTTATTCGAGAGGTCGGTCTGTTTTCTGTGCTCGTCGGTGAGATCGGTCCGAGGAAGAGATCCATGTCTCCCGTCCTCTCGGACGCTTCGTATTTTGTATTTGGACGACTTCGGTGCGATAAGATCCGGAGCATGTTCCCTCTATTGTGGACGAGGCTCGGATCTTTGTCGGGTCTCGCTTGCCCCCTGACATTCATCTCCCTCCTTCCTTATCCTTCCCCTCATGCCTCATTCATCCGATCGGAGTCCGCGGAAGATAGGGAATGCATGGGGGAGGGGGAGGGGGGCTCGCTCTCGGCTCGGATCCACTCCGATTCCTTTCCTCTGTCGGAAGCGATGCTCTTTTTTCTGCGTATTTTCTCGCCGTGTGTTCATTAACCGAAGAATCGAAATCGGGAGGGATTTCAGAGAAACGAAACGACGTCTTTATTCATAGAATATCGAATATCAGAAGAGGCTCGGATATCACAGGACCGTAATCACATAAGACCAGACAACGGATGAGCATTTTCACCAAGGTCTCCAAAGATCGGCAGGAGAACAGAGGGGCGGGGAAACGGGTTCGGATTTCGGATTTCGCGTCGGACGATTCCTCTCCTGCAGATGGCTCTGGTGATAGACGGGAAACGGGAAACTTTTCCCCTTGTTGGTCTCCTTCTGGAGGAGCTGTTTCTCGACGACGCCGAGGTTGGTGTCGCCGAAGGGTCGGAGCTTGCGGGCGCAGGCGGCGAGGTGCGACAGGAGGCGGGCCCTCGTGCCCCCCTCGAGATCGGTCATCCCTCCGACGCATTTCGTCACCTCGCTCAGGCATTCCCGGAATCCGGCCTCGTATTTCACGAATCCGTTCTCCTGACTCTTGCACTCCTCTTGCAGATCTCGAACGTGCTGCACCGTCAGCTCGAGGATGTCCGCCTTCTCCAACTTCATCGGCTTCGGTCCCTGTTTCCCAAATCGAACGATTTCAGACGTTAGCACGGCTCGAATTTTGCATTTCTGAGCGAAGATGATGATTAAATAGCAAAGTTAAATCGATAGCAAAGTCTTCCCATTCTAATACGAGCTCGTTTTGTGATTCTTGAAAAATGGTCTTTGTGAAATCACACGAGATTTATGGCGGAGGGAGGGAACTCGAGACTGCAGGTGCTCGTCGCGTAGGGGAACCCTTCAAAGGAACAGAGACAGAGAATCGTAAAACGTTTCTCTCACCTGAGCCTTTATGACCTTCCCTTCGAGGAGCATATCCTTGAGTTCGTCCAGGCATGTGTTGATCCGAGCTCGTCGACGCTTCTCCATGAGCGGTTTCCGGATCTGAAAGCAAAACGTTGCAACCCATAATGTGCCTTTTCTTCGCCAGGTTTCTAGGAGCAAGCGCTACGGAAGCTTTTGTAAACGTGGTAGATTTATCTTTACTTCCTCGATTACATATTCGCAGTTCAAACTACGCAGCATCTTCCGGATGAAGTGCACGGAATACCCCGAAAATTCTGTTTCCTTTGGTCGTATTGAACAGACCACAGAGCTAGACAACTAAACAAACGTGGAAAACTCACCTTGCGATGCTCCCGAGGAGGCAAGGGTTCCGTTGCACTTCCCATGTCTGAAGCGAAGATTATTCAAAAAAATAAGGCACCCACGGAAGGCACTCGTGTGCGAAAACGAAAGAACCAAGAAAAATGCTGGCACGTGTCTCGTCGCGCGAGCCGAAGTGTGGATACGTGCGCCGAGGCGTGCGACTATACCTTGCACGAGGCGAAGGGAAGGAGCGGGCGGGGGGGAAGCGGCGCCACGTGACCCAACCCATCTCGCCGTCTCATTCGCGCGGCTTCCCTTTGATGATCCTCCGGTCGACCAATGGCGAGGCGAGAAACCTAGCCATTGTCAGCTCCTTATGTCAACTTCTCAGCGGCTCATTAGCCGAGCGTGGGAACACGCGAGGGAAGGAGGTAACAAGCCACTCCTTTTTTTCGCTCTTCCCTTCTCTTTTTTTCTTTTTAGCATTTCATTTGTCTTCCTGACTCCTTTCGAGCCCTGACCTTCCCCATTCACGGAAACACTTTCTCGACGGCACGCATAATGGGAGAGACTTAGCTGCGAGCCGTTAAAGTTGCCATTCCCTGCTGGCGTAAATCGTTCCGAACAGGCTTGCAGTGTATAGACAAATCTTAAATCCTCCACCTCGATATGCCCGAACCCCAGGCAATTGATATCCTCCAGACAAGTCTGAGTTCCTTCACCGTATAAACCCGCCTCTCAACATCGTGAGAGAATTCTCTTTGAAAATCCTCTGCTCTCTGGCTTCGCACGTCAGCTGAGTACAGCTGAGCTGAGAGATCGATAAATACTCTGAAAGATTTACCTCACTTGTTGCAGCCTTGCGGACACGGATAGCTTTAATTTATACCAGTCCGCATTCAGTAGTTTACCGTTCAAGTTTTTCAAATATTTTGTCTAATTATTGTTCTAAAAATGTCTTAACTTTGACTCCAGTTTCGGCTGTCCGAAATGACGATGTTCAACAATGACAATGAACATGCGACGTATAACATAATTGTTCTGAAACCCATATAACGCAGAGAAGTCGTGGGTGATTTGGAAATTATTTTCTCATTGGATTTAGGGGAAAAGGATGCCACTGTGTAATATGTGGCGCCGGTCTAATACTTCAATGGCGTTACATTAGCGGCTATTTTAACTTAAAAAAAAGCTAAGCCAGCGTAACGGCAGACTAGTACAATGACGCAGCACGCGCAAAGAATGTGAAAAAATTGAAGCGCTGGCGGGAGTGAAACTCTTAGGGCTGGGAAACCCGTATACAATCCAATATGCCGTGCAATTGTGTTCTGCCTAAACACCGAAAATGGCATGGCCAGCATACGAGGAGACGGAATAGGATATTGTAATCAATTTCTTTGGCTAGGTCTCTGATCTCAGCCATGAGAATGTTAAAGCCGAGTTTGCCTCGTCAATCCTCGGGTTGACAAGGATATTCATCAACGTAACTTGAAAGAATCTTAGTTGTAACAATTCGTGTTTGCTGTCGACTGCAAGGAATTCGTCTCGCCGGAAGTATTTTGAATGGGATGATCCCAAAATTTCCTGTTTCCGGAATCGCGGCATATCATGTAAGGGGCTTATCGAATTCCTTCAGAGAGAATATTTGAACTCGTGCAAAAGAAACCAAAGTTACCGGAACGTGTGATTAGACCGGATCATTTTTAAAGTTTAATCTGCGCGAGGATCTCGTAATAAGCAGTTTTTATTTTCTGAAAGAGGCAGGAAAACGTTTTCCGTAGCTGTGAAGTGGAAGTGGAAGTTCGCATTAAATTTGTTCTTAGATCCTCGAAAAGCAAGGAGCCACGAAGTGAAAAGAAAAGGAGATGAGGATTCGATTCGATAATGCACCCCATTACAAAATCTGATTGCCTCGCGGTAATCAACTTCGTACTTATGATCGAACGGCAGGCTGAGCACCGAATGGCTTTCCTCTTGCTCTATCCCACTCTCTCTCTCTCTCCCCCCCTCTTCTCTGTCTCTCTTCCTCCCTCCCTCTCTCTGTTTTGCGTCTTTCTTTTTGCCTGTGCCGCGATGCAGACATTGCTGATCCGCATTCGAACCTTTTTGAAAATTTATTAGGTTTTGCCATGCGTAAATTAGGGCCTGGAACATGCAGCATGTATCTGAAGCTGATGCTGAGCAGGCCTATTTAAAAACTTAAAAAAATATTCCGGTCAATTTAACCTGTTCCGCGCAGCCCATATAGCTACTTCGTTCGCGGTGCAATGTCCTCAGCGTGCTTCGAACGTAGTAGCTACGTTTCACCTTCTCTGTTGAATGGGACTACGGATACAGCCGAGACCCAGGGCAGAGGAGGGGAAAGGGGGGGGGGGGGGGGGGGGGGGGGGGGGGGGGAACTTGGAACCTGTGAAAAATTTCTGTANGGCAGAGAGGCTTGGAACGGACTGGTTTTACTACCTGAATACTCCAATGATGGAGCCAGGCTTCACAATGGCGTTGCAGTTGCTTTTTATTACCTGGGGAGGCCACGTAAGGCGTATACTATCCAACATTATAAGCAAAATCAGAGGCCCTCTGCTGGCGTTGCATGATGGTACGTGCTGCGTAGATATGTATACTTGGAATATGCAAACATAACTGCTGCCAACCTCAAGCCTAAGGCCTCGAGACTTCCCAAAATGGAGAAGCCACAAGTGAGCAACGGCTGTACGGGTTCTTTTGGCGATTCGGAGTCATGGTGCCCTTAACTTTTTTTTTCATCATTATTTAAGCACTTCTCATATCCAGAGAAAACCGAATAGAAATGCCAATTTCTCCATTTAAAAGTTGCCCTTATTCTTAGTAAAATACAATCGAGCCCGCAAGTATGACCATCACGTTCATCTTGCAGGTGACGATTCGCATGTCTGCTGAGAACTCGGAGACTCAAGAGGCAATCCGACAACAAAGCCCCACAGACATGATCGGTTCTATTCCTCCGTCCTGTCCTCCATCGACGAAAAGGTGAGCTTGAACTGGTGTCAGATGCGTTAGTTTCTACCGTGGTGCACTTCAGAGCTGGGTCGGTCGGGAAAGGGTGGTACTTTATAACTACTACTATAACGGTGAACCTACTCTTCATGACTGCAGCAATCTGCAGTTATGAAGAGTAGGTTCACCGTGGATTGCATCTTCATTCTCAGTACTCTGGGGTAGGAAATGGCGATCAAAATGAAAATAAATTCGTAAGTCGCTTTCGACTCCCAGAGACCCTTTTGACACGGTAGCGATTGTGATGTTGAGAGCTCTGAGGTCATCGGAGAAGTTTCTAAGGTGTATGGGATGAATGTGCGAAGAGATTATCAAGGTTGCTAACTGTCAGCGTTGTTCATGTTGTTTCTGTGTGACTTATCTGGGTCTTTAGCTGAAGATTGCCTTGCGACCTAGATTAATATTACTGAATGCACTGCATGCTGTATGGAGACAATCTGGTAAAAATTTCAACGACTCCCGCAGGACTGCAGAAAGCACTATATCGGTGACAACGTTACGATCATAAGGGAACGAAGAGGCGAAGAGGTGAGAAGCGACTAAAATCATGGGATACCTGGAAGTGATACTTTCTCCTACTTGGAAATAGTAGCATTTCATGCAGGGAATGTAATGCTCTTAGAGAAAACGCAAAAGCCGGAGAAAGGGAGCTCTTCAGTTCCCAGAATATATTTTTTTTTTAAAGGAAGAGTTCGAATAACTCTTGTAGCTTTGCACGAAGGTTGTTTGATGCTCTGGTCTCCAGCACGGTCCAACTAGGTATGACAATTCAGTTCCAGGACTTAATTTTTTTTATGAGGCGAGTGGCGTCGTGGACTGATACATTGTCTTACAATGTTATGCAAGTCTTCATGTGACTCGCATCGCTAATGTGGGACAGGTGGGAAACGAAGCGACACAAAGTATAAAGCACAGGTTGTACTCCTGAAGCGAATGAATGAAGCAATGCATCGCAAGTTTCGCTTCTTACTGGGGAAAATGGCACGTATTACCCATCAAATGCTGCAACAAGTGTATGGACAGGATACCATGTCACGTTCCAGGACTTCCGAATGGTTCGCATGGTTTTGAGCCGGTAGAGAAGAAGTGGGAAATGTCAGTTGTGATCAACCGTCCACGAGTCACAATGACAAAGCCGTTACAATTGCGTCGCTACACAGACCCCAACCTTGCGAACAACTCAAAAGTTGAAGATGGTGAGGCATCCCGTCCGTGCACTTGTTGCGACGTAAGATGGGTGTCTGATGCTGGTTTTCCTCAGTTCGAGACAAGACTTGTGATACATTGCTTCATTCTGGGAATACGACAGATGCTTTACACGCCGCTGTCTTCGTTGCCAGCCAATCTCACATTAGCCATGCCGGGCAGATTGGGACTTGCACAAGACTACCCAACGGTCCCTTGTATCCGTGGTGTGGCAATACTCATTACGACGTCATGGTGCTTATAAAAAATCAGTCTGGAACTTAACTATCACACCTTGTATATGGAGCTGGAATTTGGGGAGCCCTCGAATATGAAGTCGAAAAGCTGGAAATCTCCTTTCTAAATAGTATCAACAGGCGAGCAGAAAGAGTTTAAACGTAATTACTCCCTAAGAACACGGAAGATGTGAGATGATGGTTGCACAATTTGGAGATTGGTGAAATACCAGATGAGAGTATGATATATGCATCCCACAACTGGAAAATACTATGAATCGCTAACTGATCGGACAGAAACCAATGAGCGTCCTTGAAGGAAAGATGTGATTGGACCAGCTGGGTTTCTCCTTCGTGTGGCGCTTTGGATCGGGACGGATCGGGAGGGAGTTGCTTCTTTGTTTAGTGCAATAGGGGATGCATGGCAATCGGTTTCCAACGCATTTGAAACGGAAATCGATGTGATGCCAACAATGAACCATTTGCAAAAAGGCGAGTACCTCCCTCAGCCCAGAGAAGTACCTGAACGAATGACATCGACAGGTGCTTGAACTACTTAAACTAGGAGATTGATAAATGCAAATTGAAAATGAAACGGGAGCAGGAGGACGTCCTACCTGTCCTTGATGTGGAAGGAGACTCAGCTACATGTACTAGGGGAATGGGAGAGATATAAAGAATCGAGAAAGAAATATTCCATGACATGTATAATGATGGAAAAAGAACTTAATTTACCTAAGGAAGGAAGAAAGAGTATTCATTTGCTCTTGCTAGAATATTGGAAAAGGAGAGGAAACATGTAGAACCACAAGAAAGGCATTCAAAATTCAGACTTCTGCCGTCTTTCTGGGAAGCCGAATTTCGAACCGAATCTTTGAAGTGCTGCTATATTCAAAGAAACATGGAAATAAAAGCAATCAATTGAAGCTGATCTGGATGCATGGGTTACCACTACCCAGAATAATCCCAGCGTTTCCTTTGATATTTATCAAATAGTACAGTTTTCCCTTCCGTACTCTCGTCTCGAAAATGGCCTTGAAAGATGAATCAGAAGAGGAAAGCGACTGTTTGAGAATCGTGGGCACAGGTGCTGCTGGTAGCATTTGAAGGGATCAAGTGGGCGAGCCGAGGGCAAGGCCGCTGTGCAGAGGAGGAGAAGGGCTGTACAGAAAGACCCGGAGTTAATTGGTGACCAGTAGCCAGCTCCAAGCCTTGTGGGCCTATGTATGAGATGCAGGGAGTGAGATGCCCGGAGGCTGCACTTCGTCTTCTCCTTCATGGCTACCGAGTTACTCCCCTTTCTTATAGAACACTCTGTCGGCCCCGAAGCATCATTTACACCAAACACGCAGTCGCAACGAGACAGAAGTGTTGCGTTTATTATTAGTTCTTCGTATCGAATCGGTTCTATGACTGAGGTAGAAATGCATTTCGATAACAACGCCTGAAATTACGCATTGTACTGCACAGTCCAATCTTGAATGTTTGCAAATGTAAAACCACGTTAACCGTACAGTTTCTTGGCTGAACCGTGCATGAATGGGAAATGAGTTACGCCTAGTGGGAGGGCTCTATTTTCCTATCAAATGACGATGTAAGAAGAAGAAGGTGGTGTCTAGGCCCGAGGGCTTAATCACGGGAGACCCCGCGGGACACCTGAGCATTTGTGCTTGTAATCAGGCGTTGAAAAAGAGATAATCGACCCTCCTTAATGGCGCCGGAAGTGACGTCGCTTCCACCTCCTGGCGTTTTTATATTGTATGCAGAGACGGGTCTCATTGAACGGATCGTGACCCCTGAGATTGTCTCCAATCCAGCTAATGTGGTGATGATGATGGCTGTATAAGAGAAGAGGAAACATATGGAAGCGTAGTCATCCGAAGCCGTGGAGGATCCCGGATGACAGATTTGATTGACTGTAACGAATCGAGGTCTCAAAAGGGCTTCTCTTTTGGCTCTATAAATGGGAACGAGCCCCTCGACGCACATCCGTGACACTCATCGGGAGAAGGGGAAGAGGTGAAGGCCTTATTAAAAGGGGGAGGGGGGGAGGGGGGGATCCCATGGATCCTACGGATCCTACACACGAAGCAGAATCGCCCATTCCCAAGGGACTTCTAGAGCAGGTGGCAAATTAGAAGTCACGCCATCAGAGACAATCGCGTCGCATTCAACGTCGCATCTCATTTAGGAGTGATGCACGAGGATTTTAATGATCGAAAGATATCGTCTCAGATAATTTACTTGAGGCGAGATATCTTCCATAGATGGAAAATGTAATGGCCGGAATCTTTTGCGTGATTTTGAATCTGAAATGATAGGGCACATTAAGTAATTATTCCTGGCGCCAGGTCATAATTTATGAGTTCGTAACTTATGAGCTTCGAACAGGAAAGTCGCAGCTGCAAGACTGAGATGGCTAAATTGGAGAATGACCTTAGCTGGAGGAATCAAAACTTTTTTCCCCCCGCCTCCCATACTTCTTAGAGTGAAGACGGAGTGCATGCGTTTTACAGGAGTTTACACAACAGCGTTACAAGCGTTACGAGCGCCAAAGTACAAGCATAATAAAAATGTCAAATGTCAAAATGGCAAACCCGTCTTTCTCTGTTTGGAGCGAAATGCCAGAAATGAAATACAAGGATAGGTGAAAGATGCGAAGCAGGGTCGACTCTTTCCAAGGTCAATTACTTATCTGCGGTCATCTAATCGTGGGACCTTGAGACTGACTGTCGCGTGTTTTTCTGACAATTTTTTTTGTAAGCTGGAGAAACCGAAGGTCGAGGAGCAGTTCGTATTGATTCATCACCCCAGTCGTTGTTTGAACCAGCCAAACGCGACTCTATTAAGACTTGCAGATTCAAATAGAAAATCGGACGTGAAAGTGCCCCGTGTTTGACTGACTGCAACTCATGCGTTGTTTCAGCGTATATATCAATACATTGTCTGAGAGAACATCTAGTGGCCCATGAAGACTAGAGAATCTGTGAATGCTTCACGGAACGAGGATTTTGCATTCCTGCTTAGCCGTCAGGTTATTATCGCATTCCTTATTGTTGATTAAAAATGCAGTCTGAAAGAAGGCAGCTTTCTCGAATCCCACTTTAAAGGATGTGTTATGCGCATGTCCAGCACAAGATGGGAAGGTGGCCAAGTGGCTGGGATCTGATCCTGTCTGAATCAAAATGTGGATGTCCGTTCGGTGGATGGGAAACAGGCCAAATGGACTGAAACCCATCTTGTAGCGACATAATGATTAACTTATTGGCCTGTCTCGCGGTCATTTTCTCGGTTGTCATGCAAAATGAATATTTGCTTAAAAATGCAATAATTCAAACCATTCAGTCCTGGGAATCTGGTAAAAAAAAAAAACCATTAGCCTCAAATGCATTCAGCCTCTCAGGATATGGGACCAAAAATGGATAGAGTCGATATAATGAGAAAACTATATCACCCAAAAGGTGATATTTAAAATCCGAGGAAATCTAGGATAACAATTATATACCCCAGGTTTTCAGTCACATTTTATGCCTCAATCAATAATAGTTTCAACTGATTGCCCATAAATGAGTCTCAAGTATCTTGGCATAATGTGTGCTCAGGGACTGGCATATTGTTGCGTTGCAGGGAACAGTAACAACAGTTAGTGCTTTCTTCTGATGCTATTATTTTTAGACCTTCCAGTATGTGAAGAGGCGATCGTCCTATGCTCTCTCTCTCCCCCCCCCCCCCTCTGCCCCTCCCCTCCCCCACGGGCCCAACTAAGAATGTCAATGCTATCTAGGCTAACTAAGAAGGTCATCTTTCATCCGGAAAACGCCCTTGTATGTCGGCTTCGACTGAGAAGGTTGGCGTGCTTGTGCTCTGCCATTTTTCTTCTCTCCATCGCTTCGACTGCGCCGGATGACGGCGAAACGTCAATGCATGGGGTATGGTGCGTTTGGGTTTGCGTCTTACTCGAACAACAGTTGAACCCCGGTGAAGTCGGACGAAGTCGGGGTGTGTTTTGGTAAACTGCCATTTCGGATCGAGGATTTTTTAAATGGAGAAAATCATAAACCAGCTGGTGAGGAGGCCCATGTATGGTTCTTACGCCATACTTATTTTTCTGTAAAATGTAACAAATAACGACAAAAAAGGGACAGACAAAAATTGAGACTCGCAAAATGGTCTTCCCTTGTCTGAAAAAATCTGATTTGGTACAGGGGAGCTTAGAAAATATCATTCATCTCTCAGGCTGAAATCAGACAAAATTAAAACGGATCTCATCCCGTAGATGACCATTAACCTATCACAAATCCCCTCCTCCTCCATTTTTCTTACACACTAATTTCATCGGATGAAAGTATTGCAATAATCTAGCTACCTCAAAAAAACATATTGAGGAACTTTTCATTTTTTAGGTAGCGAATTTGATCTACATGTGATCTGTAACATTAAAGGATCAAAACATACTTGTGAACCTCCTGTGCGAATGACAGGTTGGTCGGATCAAATTTCTCCTTTAAAACTGCACGTTTTAATTATCCTTTTTTTTCCGTCCTATTTCGGAAGATCATTGGAGTCACTTCCTACTTCTACTTTTACTTTCTTTTTTTTTTCCTGGGGAAATACTATTGAATAGCAGGTCTCCGATGACGAGATTCTTGCTTGTTCAAAAATGTATGAGCATTTAGAGTGAAGTATTCACTCATGTAGGAAAGGGTTACCTAAGTCGACATATAGGATTGTCTCGTGAGAACCTTTCTATTTTTCTCTTCGCAGTCTGTATTCGAACCCCGGATGTCACGGGCAAAGGTGCTCGTTGGATTCAAGGGCTGGGGCAAACGAAAATAAATGAAGTAACTGAGGCCTGATCCAGACATGGGAACCGGCTTGTCATCCCAGCTGACGCTGCATCAACTCATTCAGCATGTCAGAGTTGACGCATCACCTACCCCGTTCTCTATGCTACAAGCCTTTTCATTCTGTCCCCCCATAGGTTTGAGTCCCGTTGAGTCCGGCCCCCAACCATTAATGACCTCTATACGACGCAAATGGAACTCCGTGAGTGATCATGTATACCGTAGATGTCTCTGTATTCACAACGTTCGAACGTTCACGTTGTGAGCGTGATCCATAAGGAAAACTCGAGATGATGTGGATAGAAATAGTACTTTGAGCTAATTAACGTATCGATGATGGAACTTAGTACTCATTCCGTTTATCGTCAAGAAATTTCCGTGATTCGGGTGCGAAGTTCACGTTAAACTACCTCACCCGAAACAAGGGGCACAAGGGGGTATTAGAAACTTTGTATTCAATTAGTGTCTTACACTGTTTCCAGATTGAATTCGTACCCCCTATAGGAGCGCTTCCATCGATTGCAGGTAGTGACCTCTTACACATGGGTGGTTTTATCTATTGCCTGCTGAGGCGAAACCTCTGGAAATGTGTGTTTCCTTCATTCACCACTATACGGTACGGATGGTACGAATTCAATCCGGAAACAGTGTATCAATGCTCACCATCCCACCCGAATCCTGCAATTGTCCTAGTCAAGTGCAGCGTTCTAAAATAAAACCAGCAGTGTTCGGAGCGGCGGCCATGACGAAGAGTCGTCATCATCGCATTCAATCAAAGGAGTTCGATAACTCTCCAATAGAGATAACTTGGTGTATACATTTCAATGTAGTCATCGTCTCAGTCTAATCGACTAATATCGTTAGCCATTCTTTCGAGTTTTAGTCACTCGGTCGAACGGGAATGTTCGTCATTTGACAATTTTCATCGTTTCATTACAAACTACGATTTTCGACTAGTCATCGTCGACGAAAATGAAAATCCTTTCGTCAACGATAACTTTAATCACCATTTTCGCGGGTGAAATTAACTCTGTGGTGCAAAAAAAAAAGAAGCAGACTCCTACAGACAACGCCTATCATGTCTTCGTTGCTTGGCCTACACCCAGGCCACAAGGCTCCATGGTCCTACACCCGGGCCGTGGAGCCTTGTGGTGCCAATTCCGACGAGCATATAACTGGTGACGCTTAAAAAATACGCCGAGATTTTTGCTTTTATTTCTCAACTTTTAGATGAGGCAGAGGCCAACAAAACGTACCATGCATGCATCTTATCTTTTTCTCGACCCCATGAAAACCATAAACTTCAAGGTTCCTGAGTACACCCACAGCAGCTGGTTCGACTAGAGCACCTCGAAATTTTTTATATCACGCATCATCCTATTCAAAAAGATGCGCAATGGGTCCAATACTGCAATACTATTCTCATCGTCGAAATTAGGTCCATGGCGTCAAAATAGTAGGACTTTTCGAACTTTCGACCCAAGTTATCGCCACCAAGTTATAAGCTTTCAATAGATACTTATCGCATTAAAATGAGACACAGCGAACGAATTTGGAACTCTTAGGAACCAGATGGAGAGAGGGATGGTATTTCCCGTCATGAGAGACTCCCAATTCCCTTTTGTAACAATATCCAATGAGTTCCGTAGTTCTCAGCATCCTAAAGCGACACAACTTCAAAATTTCAAGCAAACATGCTTTCAATCAATTGTAATTGGATGCGTTCCGTCATTTAGGGAAGCTCCAATCGCCCGTATGCAAATGTTCAGCGAGTTCCGCTTCGTAACCTCAAAGTGAGACCCGTCGTTCTCATTTAAGCCCGCCCGAGTAGAATAAGGAGGATTTTGAGCTCGGTCGGGATGTGAATCGGCTCGATAGGACCGATCTGACCCTTGCATCGGTCGTGTAGCGAGGTTGAAAATCGAGTTTCCGGTCTGGTGCGAGCGAATGCGTAATCTGAGACCTCGAGTTCTGAAGCTCAGAGAACAAAGCAGGCTTTGGACCGGTCCGTTCGGCAATCGAGTTTTGGGTCGAGTGCGGGTCATGATGTGTGAGCACACAGCCCGGGAAGGTGTTCAGTATGATGCTATTCCTATTGCCGAAGTTTGGCCTTATTGCATGAAAATAGGACGATTTTTTGGACATTTGATCCAAGAAGAATCGCATCCGGTCATGTGCTTTCGATTGATATCTCACTCATGAAAATCCGTTCATCCGTCTTGGAGGAGCTTCTTCGGAATGACATCCTGATCCTGACTCGGACAGATTATCCTCTTACGTATTATGTATATGTATACTGATGGGATATGGCCGGACATCGAATTCCCACAACTCATCCCTAAGGAAGAGGCTTTTCTCGGCTTATAAGGGAAATTTCATGAGTTTTAGATTTCCCGACCCAAGTAGCAATTTTGGTCCAAAATAAATCCATTGGACATACCTTCATGGACACTTGGACATCCAATGTATATCCTCCTCGGACATCCACTGGATGACTAAATGTCTCGTCCAAGGAAAATCCTTGGACATGTCCATTGGATGGCCTATTGGATGTCCGTTTTTTGGATCCATCGGAGATTCCCTACCGGAAAGTTATCGAATGACCATTGAGGGGTGTAGCAATAGCAATAGCAAACCCCATCTCCGGGTAGGAATGGAGCAAAATTTGTATGCTAATTAATATTCGTAGCATGAGAGAGGAGTACTTTCCGAGATTACTAAGATTTCGCCCACTCATGTTTCTGGGAAGAAATAGATGAAAAACGTTTAGATGGAAAGTCAGGTATTACTGAGATGTTACTCTCATCATCCCATCTTTATCTCTCAATCAAGAGACTGTTTCCCGTTGCTAAGGTCGTCAAGATCCATGCGAGAATGGAATAGACTTCCTTGGCAAGGGTAACCACTCTCTCTCCATGCAATATGCAAGAATTTCCGAGAGTCTTCTTGAGCTCTGTTCTGTCTCTCAACAAATGAATTAGTTAGAATGACTTTCTTCCATCGGCTTGTACATGGGACATAATTGAGTAGAGAATGAGAGCTTCCGCAGAATAATGCATTAGCATTAAGGAAATCAGGAGACACAGTTCTGGGTTCTTTGTCACCTCACTTAAATTGTGGGAACTTCATATTTATTGAATGAACTGTTAAATGTCAGGCCAGATGGAGAGCCTCAACGGGGCGGGGACTCCATCCAAGGACATCCATGGGTAGGCCCTGAGAAGACGTCCTTGGAAGTTCCTTTGCTGAACGTCCAATGGATGTCCAAAGATGAACTGACACATTATTTCGTTCCTAATGTCGAACTCTATATGAAATAATGCACTGAACATAGGATAATATCGCACTTTCCATATAATGATTGAAGTTACTGGATTTCGACCTTAGATGAGACATTTGAATTTCTAATATATATAGACGATCGTGACTGACTGACAGACTGACTGACTGACGCTAATTCTAACCATGCTATTTTTAGAAATCTGAAACTTGGTACACATGTACCGTTTGGGATGCATAGTTCAGAAAAAATTCGACTTTGGAGGTACATGCCCTGGGGGTAAAATTTTTTGGGGGAAACGTTTTTCTTAAATATATATTGTGACAGATGAGGATGGCATTCAGAGAACCAACTGGATGTCCTAGATTCGGTGGTGTAGTAGTAGCATATCTGACTGGCAATCAGAAGGTCCGGGTTCAATTCCCGGCCATTCCTTGGCTTTCTTTTGGCTTTTTTTGCCTTCCATGTCCCGTTTCTCATTCCCCCACCATAACATTATTTTTCCTTGAGTAAAACGGACAGACATGGAAAACTGAAGAAGAAGAATGGCGCCCGACCATCTCGAAATTCGGGATAAAATATATTAGCAATTGTAGTGACTTACAATCCGGTAAAAAAAAAGAATCACCTCTATCGGATCTGTGGTTAGCGAGATATCGGGCAGGAAGTTTCGGAGAAGACGACAAAACCCATGGACGGCAAAATGTCCATCTTAGAAACGGTTCATCGCACGGAGGCGTGTAATAGCTTCACCCGGAGGTATTTGATAGGTGAACAATTCTCTTCATACCATGGTTGGAGTTTGAATGAGATTTCGGAATCATAGTTGAGTTTGAAAATGTGAAATTTAGGCAATTTGGACCCCCAGACATCCCTATGTGGCGAGCAAAATGGCAAATCTCTCGTTACAATAAGTTTCACTCCTCCTTCAGGTGCTTTGGAAAAACAAGAAACTTGTTTAACTTCCACCACATAAGAAAAAGTTCACCTAAAAGTTGAAAATGATTCCTTTTGGTCAATCCGGAGGAGTTTTTTTCAGTGTGTCGAAGCACTTACGGTATCAGGGGTGGAGTCCTTGGGAAGGTGAGCTTGAGATCTTTCCAACGACATATGATTTGTGGTACCATTTTCGGAAGAAATATTTATTTAATTAAAAAAATTTGCAAATTCTAGAAATATTATTTTTCTTCAAATGACTGAAAACTGTCGTGATCCCTAGGAAGGTTTTTTGGAGCTATCGACGAGAGGGAAAATGGATTTTCGTATGAGAATTTCCAAAGGAAACGAAGTAGCTTCGAGTTAAAGAGAAAATCGAATTAGAGAGGTTCGAGTTTTCGAGAGTTGACTGTACGTCATCAGAGGCCTGTAGTTCCCAAGCTTAGAGGCCTAAGGGGGCTTCGGGCCGGCCATGTCAGTTCAACACGATTCGCGGCCAGGAGCAGCAATGCTCGGTCGACGATGGCGTTCCGGGTCGGGTGCGGGCCACGATTCGAATCGGGCCGATCGAGTTCAAGTCGAAAAATCAACCCTTGCAGGCCTCTGACGCCCTGAAAGACAGGCCTCTGATGCCCATAGAGACAGGAGGACCCATAGAAACCATGTTTATTGTGTGCACTTTGGACTCTTGGCCCAATAAGTATCGCCTTTAGGTCATGAGCTTTCGATTGACACCTCATCTATTAAAATCCGTTCATCCGCCTAGGAGGAGTTTCCCGGAATTACAGACGTATTAACCTCTCATGTATTAAATATATGGACAATTGGAAATTAAAAAAGTTACTATATAATTAATAAACTTCCCGATGATTTGAGAATTTTCGGCAAACCTTCATTTCATATAGAGTCGATTGACACCTGGTTGACCTCTGTGTCATGTACAGTTCTCCGAGAATGAGTGTGACAGGTGGGTATTATATACGGAGTACATAGATACTTCGATACTGGTAATTAAAAAAAAGAGCTCTTGTAGTACTAAGACATGGGGCGAATACTCATAGTGAAGTGCTAAAAACTAAACCAAATGGGATGAGCATATATGATCGGATGTTAGGTGAAGCAGGTGCAAGGGAAATATTTTGCCCTCAATTGGCGAACCCATAAAGCGAAATTATTTTTTAAGTTCGTCAAAACAACGACAAGTTCTCGTTACATTTAGCGACCCGACAATCTTTGATTCTCACATGCACTCTAATGAATGCAATGTGAGACCTCACAAATTCCTCATGATACCTCATGCTATTCTCATGAAGATCATAGTATCGCATTTAACTTTTGTGAGATCTCAAGCAGGACTTCAAAAAACAAGATGGCCTAGTCCAGTAGTGGGCCTCCTTTCATTTTAGGGGACCCGCATTTTAGCACCTAATTGAACAAAATGCCATATATACTGTATATTCATCGCATCCTAACCATTCAACCTTGAAATAAATAATAGCTGTCATTGATTCGGCGTAGGGCTATATGAAAAGGCCTGGACAACTGGACATGTTTTTGATGGTCCACGCGTCGCGTCGCGTGGAGACAGGACAGTATGAAGTGTAGGATGCCAGATACGGCATTTCACGCATACGCCTAACAACCCTGTCTGCACGGCCGGGAGCAGCCGCTCTCCTCCATTGTCTGTAATGAATCCGTCAACCTCCAGGGCTGGAAGGGAAGTGGATGTTTTCGTGGAAGACGGGCAACCCGACCCAGGCGGAAAGCTGTGCGTACGCATTGGGTTATGTTGTCCGGTCGCTATGGTTAGCGGACAGACGGAATGAAAAAAAAGTGACAAACCGACCGCAATATCTGGCATTCCTCATAGTACCTATGGGAATGCCAGATAAAAGTAGCAGATCGCATGATACTAGAGTTGTATCGATGTGTAATGGGGACTGAAGGCAGGGAAGGCTGGATGGAAGAGGACGAAAGAAAACCAGGGGACGGCCGGGAATATGAAGCCGAGTCTCCTGATTGCCCGTCAGGTGTGCTACCGTTACACCACCGAACCCGAGACATTCAGTTGTATTGCCATCCTTATCACCACAGATGTATCGGCAACCACCGATATCGGCTGTCGGTGTTGTGCATTCGGCGCCATCAGTCATCCGCAGGGTTGCAAGCTACCGAAGCCGGTGCCCAAGTAGGGGCAAAACGAGAAAAATGACGTGAGCGGCCCTCCTGTCTCGCTGAAAGCCAATCCTGCTGGCCTCTCCTGAGACAAAAATATCGATCTGATTATATTTCAGCTCGAATGTCGAAACCGGTGGAGGAAAATAGTCGTAAAGAACGGGAAATCATTGCACCTCCTTTCATGCTATGATTTTGCGAGAGATGCGTCGTTAAACGTTCTTGAAGGGCAGCAGTTGGTAATAAGTAGACCACTGACGGACAAATAGCCAGTAAGGCTGTACGGGCCAAAAAGGGTTCTCTATAGTTTTAAAGAGGAGGCCACTGATAAATATCACAGGGCTGCCAAATAGGCCCATTCAATTTCATGTTTTCCCAAAATACAGACCACAATCGGCACCTGCGCCGGCCGACCGTAATGAGATCAAAATAGGCCATCGGCCTACCAGCCAGATGTGGCCATCGGTACAGCCCTACATGAGACCATGTGAGATCTCGTGAGATCACACGGCAAACTCATGGGATTCTAATGAGGATTTTTCAGCTGGGTTGGTCGAACAGTGGCTGCGGGTGCACTCTGGCAGTTAGAAATAAATGGTTTTCACGGGGCATAGATGCAGGTTAGATGTACCCATGGTATGATTTGTAGCCCTCTGCCTTGTCTGGAAGTTGAGAAATAAGCGCAAAAATCTCGGCACTTTTCTTTGTGCGTCATCCGGCACTCTTTAAAAAATGGATCTATTGCATCATCTCACCGATTTAAAGAAATGGCGGGATCGGGAGGAGACTGGATCAGATTATCGTCTAGTTTTCGCATCCTGGTCGACCGTGGTTTTCCGTCATTCTTTGATTTGCTTCTCGAGCCACAATTTCTCGTCTCGTTGTCCTCATCGTCGAAAGCCTTTCAGAGAAGCAGCCGCTTTAATTGTGGCGAAAGGTGGCTAAATATTAAGGAGCATTAGCACCGTGCCTTAGAACTTATTACTTGCGCCCTTCTCTTCCGGCGTAGGAGAGCTCTTAGAGCCCTTTCAGTTTTGTTATTTTTGGAGCCGGATATTAACATTCTTTAGAGTTGTCTTAGCAAAAATATTTTTTTTGCATCTTTGGAGCCGCTCAACCACGCAATGTTTTTTGCACGAAGGCAAAACGGATGCGTCGCCAAACGGATTTCCAGAAAACTGAACAAAACCTGCTTTCTGAAGTTTTATGAGCGTTACTAATGAGGCTCCTGATGGAAATGAAGTAAACTTCATTTGTCGTTCGACAGCTGATAACAAGCTTGCTAAGAAGTTGCGACAGCCCGGACTGGTTATAACTAAGACTGTTCCGATTATCGCGATATTGCAATATCGTTCGACGTGTGTGTTATCGGCGATATGTCCGCATATCGCGATATTTAAATTTTGGAAATAATAATTTTTTTTTACTCCTCTATTGTCGCGGGAGAGGGGAAACAGAGCACACGAACCGCGCCATTAACAATAACGGGATAGGACAATGTAAGGATTGACTGTCGGCCTTGACAAAAACCGATGAGATGAGGGAGGGAGTTAGTGGATAATCTAAGGACTGCAATCCTCCCAGATGCTTTCTTTTCCTGAAAATTCCCTCGAGGCGAAATGATGGAAATCAGCACTCGGATTCAGTCAGACTCCGAGTAAGATGAAACCACGGCCAATTTTTGTGGATGGAAAAGAACTGGAAACTCATACCTCACGCTCGTGGAAAGTCTGTGATGCGGAATGCATTTAGAATTTATTCTCCCAACGAATGCAATACTCATCCGGAATATGCAAAAGTAGCTGCCCTGAAAGGAAGAAAAATTCCAGTTTTTGGGAATACGACCAATCTCTCACATCTTGCGCGCAAACGACCTCAATTTGATTGTGGCGATAATCAAGACCACTCCATCATTCTTTGCAACTTCTGTCTGGTACGAAATGGAAGCCCAGTTCCGAGAAAAATCGGTCAGGCTTTAAACGCTTGACGTACTTTTACTTCCAAGAAAAACGGAACACCTTGAAAACCACTCACAGGCTCATGACTCTTTCACGGCTGCATTTCGAATCTGATAATCTACCATCGAGTTCATCACGGCCTCCAACTAGAAGTCATACAAAGCAATTATCACTATCCACTAACCCACACGGACTACGAGACTACGAACCTGCAGAAGCAGAGCCGCAGGACGAAATCAATGACATTAATTTCGCTCGATCTAACATTAATAAAGCGGCGAAATGGAGATCGATGATCCACCGATACGCCAGAGTCACAACGGAAGGAGACACCTGTCGCTTGCCGACCTGGCTCGCAAACAGCTGCGAATTCACGGAACTTTCATCCTGCGTGAGCGACTCTTTACGAGATACGGATATTTCGCAAACGAACATCGTGCATGCTTTGCGACAGCGATCGTCGATATGTTCTCTCCCCTAGCTCTGAACAACGAACTACCGTGATGTCATGC
>CAJPEV010000768.1:13812-91078 GCA_905338385.1 Darwinula stevensoni | reverse complement strand
CCGGTTCAAGTTGCGTAAGTGAGACTCAAGTTAAGGAATAACATTTTTTTACTCGTCGGGTAGTGAATTCGCGGAACGCGTTCCGTGAACACGTAGTGCCCCATCCGTCCTTATTTTATCGAGGTGCTTTCTCGGACGAGACGAAAAAAGGCGAAGCAACGCAGCCGCGGCATCAAGACGCCGACGAAAGAAAAAAAAACATTTGACGGAAGAGGCAGAACTGCCGCGACGAACTGGCGATTCTGAGCGACTTTTGTGATCCAGTCGTGACGTCATCCCGCGATTCCTCGATCCTCCTCGATCCTCCTCGATCCCAAAGGTTCCACGATGAAATACCTCATTCCGCTCGTGAGTTCGTTCTGTCCCTTGATTCGCACGAAGATTTTATTATTTAGTCGCCGGTTGAAGAAAGAAAACGGAAGAGACGGACGATGTTAAATGCGAAGTTCTCGTTTCTCCAGTAGAAATTTCCGATTTGTACAGACGGAAAGAAGCATCGAAATTCCATATATGGAATCCTTTGAGGCATCTATCGTCGGAGTCACTTCAAACTCCCGTGGAATACTCTTCCGTTCCGAAATTCGTATTCTGTAAGGGGAAAAAAAAATACTTAAAGAATTTTACTGGGAGCAATGTCTCAAGGATGATAAATCTATATATAAAAAAAAGGAGCTCACCGCCTTCCTTTCAAAATCCAGTTCGACTTAATCTTAGATGCACTTGCTCGGTTAAAGCGAGGTCGAAATTCGAAATGAAGAGTTCCGTATGTGGCCGACCTCATGGCGACAATCGCTTCCTTATGACTACAAAGGGCAAAACTGAGAAAATCCACAAGATGAAATGGCCAGAAAGAGTCCCCGCCCTTTATGCGAAGGAGCAGACACGAGGGCCGGACCCGACCCCAACCCGATCCGGGCGATCCCGACCCGATCCGGTGCGATCCCGACCCGATCCGGTGCGATCCCGACCCGATCCGGTGCGATCCCGACCCGATCCGGCTTTCCCGTCAATGGCGGGATGGCGGATCCGGTGGGGGTTCTGGAAGACGGGTTTTCTCGGCGTTGCTTCATCGCGGGGCGTTTCGACACTCGCTTTTCTTCCTGTCGCTTTTTCTGTAATTTAATGGTCTGTTTTGCAATAGATGTGCGCGTTTTGTTCTTTCGTTACCGATCCGCTTCTCGCACGAAATTCCTCAGAGATTATTATCGGAATGGCTGAAAAAAAAAAACTCGTGAATAATTCTCGAACAACGATTCCCTTTTGCGATCGCAGGGAGCGCATTTTCACTTCGACCACTTTATATTCCAATCACTTCATAACGGTTCTCCAACAAATTTCCTGGCCTCATTAACGAATTACGCGAGTCCCAGTGAAAAGCGAACGCAGACCACCCAGCAAGCGCAGTTAATAAATAATTGAAGATTCCTGCGACAGTGAATTTAATTGGATTTGGATCTGATCCCAATCGCTGGTAGTACTGCGACTACTGCCAAAAATAAACGAATCGAGAAAGAATAACTCGGGAATACTAATTGAAATACGAGGATTTTTCTACGTATATGTAAATACACTTTTAGGCAATATGAGACAAGAGTTACGTTTTTATCCGCATCCGTTCGCATTGTGAATGCCGATATGATTTTTCCCCCCGCAGGTAATGGCACTCTGGATTGGATTTCCAATCGCGGAAGCCAGGCCAGGTTCATACGAAGACGACTACTATTACGACTCTTCCTCCTCGGGGTCGGGCGGGGGGGTCGGCATGGCCGACTTCGACATGGGACAGTGGCTCGACCCCAAGGCGTGGCCGAGGGTCGTGCTGGACGACTGGAAGGGGGCGGCGCCGAATATTAAATACGAGCCGAAGTTCGGACCGACGTTCAACAAGATCGTCATCCATAAGCCGGAGAAGGAGGACGACCAGGACCCCAGAGGGGACAACAAAGACAACCCCGACAACATGGACAATCCCGACAACGTCGACAACCCCGACAACAAAGACAGTCGCGACAACAAAGACAGTCGCGATAATAAAGACAGTCGCGATAACAAAGACAACGCAGACAGCGGCAAGAACAGGCAGGACAGGCGGAACAAGAAGGACAAGCAGGCCAAACGGGACAAACGGAACCAGCGGGAGAAGCGAGACAGACGGAACAAGCGGGCTGCATCCGACAGAGGCGACATCGCGAATGCCTTTCACGCTGCAAGTGAAGCCTCTGAAACCAACAGCGACGAAGCCGATGCCTCGAGCAGCCGTAACGTAGCCGATGCCAGCAGCGGAGGCGATGGGAAACCTCTTGCGATTGGAAATGGAGGTTCTGGTCTCTCCGAACACGATGGAATTCTCGGTAAGAGACTTTTTCTTGTTATTACCTCGGATAGTTCATATTCGCCTTGAATATCTCACAACCAGTTTATCAGTTTCTGTTATACTCGTGATTGCAGTAATTAAAAGCCTGAAACTTTTCCAAGCAACAAATTGCAAGCCTCTCGATGCAGCATACCAAACTTGGGTTCATATCGGTAGCCGTTCGCATAGTCCAGATGTATTTTTTATTTTGATGCCATCAGGCCATGATCTTCCCTCGTGGAGTCAGCCCCGCCCTGCACCTGGTTCCCACGAACAGCACCGACATGCACGTTACGGTACCGTGTGGCCCAAAATCAGTTGCCAATTGTGAATTAGCGGAGATGCTGAAAATGCTGTCCCTGAACTGCACGACTGATGAGTTCATCTCGGACGGCTGCTGGTGCTGCTGGCGTAATTTCCTGAATTCCACGTGTGATTCGGTCTTTCAGTTCATCAAGGGACACGGGAGTCCTTGGACTGGGTTACCTCTTTAGATGAATGTGCCAAAGAATTTCAATGTCTCTCCCCGAGGTTTTTTTAAAATGATGATTCGGGTACCGAGTGAAAAGTCTTGAGGACTAATTCCAGCTGCATCAGGTATCGACTCGTTATAGAGGCTGTTTTGGCGTCATTTCGCATCGGTTGTGCGAACCATTATTTGTTCGAGCCGCCGACAGATGACTGACCTGCTGCTCCGACTAAGACAGGCGTACTTGAAGTATCCGGGGACATTTGACGTTCCTAAGCCTCCTTGAACACAGGTCGAACGTCTTCGAGAACGTTCATGTGCTACTGGGCGGAAATGACACGGACATTTTCACGGCACATCTCTGAAGACGGTTCAATTAACGAGTTTTACTGAGCGCTTGGAATCGATTCCTCTCGGCCGAAGATACGTGGAGCGTTCTGCTCGTTCACACAGCAGGATTTCATCCCGTTGCGTTGCAAAGGGCAACAATTTGTGCCGAAATAAAGCGATTGCGATTGCTGCTGCGACGCCATCGACATTTCCGTCTGTTTCGTTCGACAAATAGGCAATATGACGAAGAAAAATTTAGACATGAGTTCATAAGATCATAAAGTGAAGCGAAGAGGACAGGGCGGTAAATGATTAACAAAATGAGGCCCTGAGAAAACTCCAAATTGTCGTCCTATAACACGCCGGCAAAGTGGTACATGGCGGAAAATAACGGAAAGACCCTTCCTTCTCCCACCATGTCTCGCGACGCACGAGACATATACAACCACTAGTTCCCACCACATTCTTGTCAGACCACAATGCTAGTGTCGGAAAGGCCCTATAGATATTAAGACACTTGAAATCGATGCGGAGCAGTTGCTCTCCGGAGCTCCTCCAGCGAAAGCCCGAGCGCATTAATTGATTCGAAAGGAAAATGATATAGTGCTGTGAGCGCTGCGGAAAGCGAGAGTGCATCCCATCGCCACAAGAGCTCGAAAAGGAATGGCTAGTTCATGGCAAGACGTCTGACCTTTATCAAATGCATCTTTTGAATGCGCATGCGCATTGCATAGGTGCGCTCGGCTGCGCTGAAAATTTCAACTGCCTCGTGACTTCCCCTGGTTTGCCCTCACTCAGTATGCAGGGGAACCTTGAAGGGGCAGACCTATCTTCATTTCGGAAGGGGACTTTTATAAGTACTTTTTTCGTTCTACCACATGCAAGGAACAGAGAAATCTCACCAGTTTGGAAGAGTCAGATGGGGCTGATGTTTGACCGAGAAGTTGAAGGGTCTCTATGGTCTGCCTTAAGGCCTCTCCCAAGGACCTGCCACGTCCGCCAACATCGTGGATGGGGCAAATGACGCATCGACGAGAAAGGCAACATGCTCGATGTCCATCGGGGCAGAAAATGTTCAAAATGGTCGCCGTCCATTTCCACTAGCATATGCCTGAGTGAGTCTTGAAGTGCATTGCAACACTGCATACAAAGAAAGGTGACCGCTTGAAGCTCCCCAAGACTGCAATAGGTCAACAGTATTGCACGGGAACTATTCTGATGGTCCCAGCATCCTGCCGAAATCCGGGCACGGAAGACATCAACTGCACCTCAAGTAACACAAGGATATTCGATGAAACGTTGAACCTGTGCTCGAAGAAGTTTGGAAGCTTTCAATGTTCCTTAACGAGCAGCTTTAGCGCGCTCAGTTAATGTGCTATTTAATTGCCAGCATCTTAGTACTAAAGTTTTTGAAGGACATTAGGACAATGAGGACAATTAAGAAGGATAATGAAACTTTTATTTTAACATAATCAGTGCTACTTGGACGGGACAGCGGGCGAGCCATCTGGCGGTTCCTCGAACAAACAAGGTCCGCACGATCGAAGCGAGATGGCGCTTAAGTCGCCAATGTAGCGAGACGCTACCAGATGCAGCTGGAATTAGTCCCTCTTACTTTTCGTACCGTACCGGAATTTCCGACAGACACTTCAGGGGGAAACGTCGAAACTCTTCGATGCATTCGTCTAGAAAGGTCACCGAGCCGAGGGAGACTCGAGGGAATTCTGGCTCGAGAGGACGAGAGGGAATTCTGTTCTGCAGGGTGGGCCGACAAAAAAAAAATTGAGTCGTCTTCATCAGTCCACAGTATTGGTCCGCAAAAGTTTGCTGAAATTGCAATAGCGTCTCCGTGTAGAACATTCATTCAGCTTTCAAATGATGTCAACAGAATAAAGATTCGTGGCACGACAGATAGATAAAGAGTATAAGAGGTGGCGCTGGAAAAGATGGTCCCATGCCGCGATGGCAGCCAGCGCGTTGAAAGCGCTCGCCCACTCGCCATGGGCGAAGGAAACGGACGTCGCCTGGAGCACGCCTTGTCGGCAGGCGCCGCCGCTGTTGCGCTGGGCGTATCTGCATCGGAATTCGCGGATCTTAAATCTTTTGACGTCAGTGGAAGGCTGATGGAGGCGTTATTGCGATATTTTCGAACTCTCAAGAAAGTACTCGAGACTTCACGAGGTGCGAAAAGGAATACAGTGGATTCCGCTTAATTGGGCCATCGGTTGATGGGGGCAGCCGGTTTATCGGGACATTTTGTCAGGAACGGAATCATTTCTATGCAAGTGCAGTAAAATTTCGCCGCATATTCCAGACGAAAACCCGCTTTATTGGGGCAAGGTCGGGGTCTGGGTTGGGGGAGGGGAGCCGTCGGTTTGAGATGGGTTTTTCTGTTTTTTTATTATATTTATTTTTTTATATTTTTTTTTCTGGGGATTTTAGGGGGTGGGTGGGTTTTTCCGTGTTTTTGTGGATTTAAGCCGGGATTGGGGTTTGGGGGATGACGCAGACGAGGAGCCCGAGACTTTCCCAAAGGCGACTCACGTCGAGGCCATGCACTCAGTGGACATCCTTCAGCTCTACTTTATTGAGCAAGGATCGGGCGATACGGCGCGTGCTGAAGAAGTCTTTAGAAAAACTTTTTCAGACATGAAACAAGGAACTATGGACTAATTCCTTGAATCATAAATCTTTTTTTTTTATATATCGCAAATGTAAGAGCTGTCTGGGTTTCTCATTATTCTTTACTATCAGGCAACTTCGCTTAATTGGGGCAAAACGACCTGGAACCAACGTGTCCCAATAAAGCGGAATCCACTGTAATGAAAAACTAAAAGTAATCGTGACCTTGAGGTTTTCGAGAGTCGTGTCTCACCTGAAGGGATCATCATAATCCGGATGGGATGATCATCACATAGGACGTTTAATGAGCCCTGTCTTCCAAATTTCAACGAAAAATTTAAACTCCGCAACATTGCCGTGCCGAAAACCAGAAAACTGGTTTCGCATCGAAATATGAAATATGAAATATGATATTATGAACTCGATTTAGTTACGAATCGAATCGAGAGTGACACCTCAAATTTCTAAGCAATAGGCAGAGATCGAGAAAACACGCACCAGTTCTTTCCACTTTTCTCACCTATTCCTCAATGTCGGCCCGAGATTCCATTTTTTTTTAATGAGGACGAAATGCGACTTGCGACTCTCGTATGCAGGATAACAGGCTCAAAGGATAGATTTGAAGCGATTAAGATCGCATCGTCTGCCATCGGCAAGAATACGTTCGGAATTTTCTGCAAACCATCGCGAGCAAGAAACACAAACCCATTTCCCGATGAATTCCTTCATCGATCGTCCCTCGAGCCTAATGAAACCGGAAACTTGCCCCCCCGTCGAGAAAGTCGCCGATAAAACAGTAAATCCCCGTAGCAGGATGAGGCCGTTGCAAAGGACGGAGGAGATCCTGCCCCGGCGGCACGGGCCTCGGGCCTGGAGTGAGGAGGCATCCGGCCGCGAACGCCGCCGTGAGTGCATCCTCCGGGTGTGTGTGTGTGTGTGTGTGTGTGTGTGGGAAGGGGGGGGGGGGGATGACTCACTATGGAGGTCCTCCGTCCTTTGCAACGGCCTCATCCTGCTACGGGGATTTACTGTTTTATCGGCGACTTTCTCGACGGGGGGGCAAGTTTCCGGTTTCATTAGGCTCGAGGGACGATCGATGAAGGAATTCATCGGTGTGTGTTTTTTATTATTTATTTATTATTATCATTCCTGTATTAATATTTATCCCGTGCGTGTCTCTCGGCGTCGCGTTTCAAGGACACGCGGTTGGGATCCCCCCGCATGAAATCCTTGCGCATCATCGACCAGCTCGACCCTTTTCCGGTATTTTAATCATCTTTCGCTTGCGGGGCTGGAGCCCCGAAGCCCGAGATTCCCGTCTGCCAGACTTCTAACTCCTCTCGTCGCTCGTCCCGTTTTTCCCTCGGGATCGTTCCCGTTTCGCCCTTGCCCCGACGGACGCACAAAAGATATTCACCAAGATCTCGTACATACGAATGGAGTGTCGATTCCCCTTTCGTTACTCTCCGACCACTTTCCTGAAGCGTATCCTTCAATTAAATCCATTTTTCACGATAAAAAAAAATCGCCAGGAACAGCCAAAAAAAACTAACTCTTATCAGTCTCTTATCCACGATCCGAAGGCCACTGGGCTCAAAGAACTCCTTCCACTTACGGTCTTTGTTCCTTTCTTATCCGACAAATTAATAATGCATTTCGACCCTGAGGAAATTTAGACGCAATCGCGAGATATTCACGAGAAGTTTCACGTAAATAACCGCAAATTAACGGCCCAAGAACGAAAACCCCAAGACGCGACTCGAAAAGTCGGCAAAAAAAAAGTTCCCCTTTGTTTCCCACCCGAAGGACACAGTTACCCGATTTGCATCGAAAACAACTTCATATCTCGTCCGCCCACCGATAAACCAATTACGGAATTTATTTAATTTTTAAAATTTGTAATAATATATATGTATACATTTTTTAAAGGGACCTTTGTTCTCTAGGAAGCGAACCGCCTCACCTCCAGCCTCTCTTCCCCTCCCTGGATTAAATCACATCGGAAAAAAAGGAAGAAAAGTATGAAAGTGTCTCGGACGAGGTGTCGCCGACGAAGACCCGCCCCTTCCCCCCTCGGGCGGGCGGTTTCCCAGCCCGCGACCGAACGAGTAACCGCCAACTGCTGACCGGTAACCGGCACGTCCCGATCGCAAGATCCCCAGATCCGTGTTCGCGACGATCGCTTCGCTCGCTTCAAATCCGCGATTTCGTTTCCCGTGTTTCCCCTTTCGGGTACCTGCAAGTACTGGTACCTGCTACAGGTACCGGCAAGTACCAATTGTGACTGATTCTTTTCGCCCTTCGCGAGTACGAAGCACGAAAGATGGAAAAATCGAGTTGGCATGTCTTTTCCCGAACGAATAAAGAATTTTCAGACCGGAAGATTTTCAATAGAAAAATGATTGAGGTGAAACCCGACGTCTACATCTTCCGCATCTCTTCCCTCTCTCCTATGCGCGAAAAAAAATTCTGACGGATTAATAAGAAAGCTTCTTATTGCGAATCTTTGTATTATTTGTGCGCAAGAGAGGTACCGATGCCCTTTCACGCCTTTCGCACCTTTCACGCCGAGATGATCATTCGATGAGAAACTCTATTTTGCTAGTTAATCCTTCTCCCGCGCGGTCCTTTAATTTGTCTGAAATGCACAAAAAAGTGGAGGCGATGTGACGTCACGAAACGTTTGCCAGGCGATTGCAGCGACTGTTCCTTCAAAGCTAATTATGTCTCACGGAAGGAAGAATCTCGGAAGAATCTCGAAAAAGACTTACAGATTTGAGGAATGTCGGAAAAAGTTTCCCCGCGAGGGAAGGAGGACACCTCGGGCACGCCACGGCGTGCGGCAGTTCCAGAATCGGCGCTAGATGGCTTTGCGAGTCGCGACTCGACGAAAGAAATTCGCGGTCGCGACTCGGTTCGAGTGGATTCTGACGGGTCGCCGTCATTCCGACATTCGTCGGAAAAAGGAAATCACGCTGGAACATTCGCGATAAATGAGCGTTTTGGCGGTGCATACCTCTGAGAATTCACGAGCGCCGTTCCGTTTTTTTATTTTTTGCGAACGAGGCAAGGATTATATGATATTGCAAGACGGTAGAGCAGTGCTTCGCAGCCGGTTCGCCGCGATCAAGTCCCTGGCGCGCCAACGTCTTTCCAGAATTACAGGAAAATTAAAGAAAAATCAATGTGTTTTACTTTCGAGCGTCGGTCAAATCGGCTATGGTGCGCCAAGAAAATATTATTCGCATCGACATCGGGAAATCAGGTCCGGCATGCCGCGAGGATCGAGCCAAACCCGAAAGTCAGGGCCGCGGAATCACAAAAACGTTCCTGGCAAATTTCGTCACGTCTACATCAGCACTTTCCCCACCACAGCACAGATGTCGCTGCGGTCGAATTCGACTATTTCCCAGAAGCGAAATCGGAAGCAAGCGCTATCGAGAGGATCTGAAAGTGGAAAGGTTTTTAATCGCAAACTAATTTTTACTCTCTGCCTCTCGATTTGTGTTTTGGTCCATTCGAGTCAACACGCGATTTTATTAGCTTTCTTAAATATTTATTTATATTGATATTTATTCATATTGATATTTATTCATATTGATATTTATTCGTATTCATATTTATTCGTATTCATATTTATTCGTATTCATATTTATTCGTATTCATATTTATTCGTATTCATATTTATTCGTATTCATATTTATTCATATTCATATTTATTTATATTCATATTTATTTATATTCATATTTATTTATATTTATTTTTATTTATTTTTATTAATGTTTATTTATTTTTATTGTTACTTATTGTCGACTTGGAAGTCCGCGAGAACGCGCCAGCGCGTCCCGGAAATATATAATATGAGTGATTTTATCGAGGGGATCGCCGGGTCGCTGGGAATACCAGATGGCTCTCGGCCCAATTTTTTTATTTATTTTTATTTTTCGATTCTTGTTGCAGTTTGGCGGCGGTGCGAGCGAAAAAAAAAATGTTTTCTCTTTTTTTTTCGTTTCCTTTTGCGGAGATTTGGAAGATTTTACGCTTTTTCTGATGATACCTCTTTGCCCTCTCGCAAAAAAAAAAGAATTTGCACAAAGCAACGCGAAATAAGAAATGAAACGCAATGCTAATCGCCTTCTTCCAGAGCAAAGGTTTCTTTCGTAATTGTTCAAGCCCATCCTTTAAGCATTAAAGGACTGAAAGGATGATTTCATCCTTGAATTAATCTGTGAGTTAATCTCCATCAAGTTTGCTTTTAATTCTCGCTCTGGGACTTTTGGATTATCCGTGGATTATCGTCGCGACAGATGATTTGATCAGTTTTTATTTTTTTGCATGTCGCTCATTCCCTTCCGAACAGATAAGTTGCGGATTCGTGGCGGATTTCTGCCATCCCTCTTTGGCGGGAAATTCTCGCAAATTTTAAAAAAGAAATTGGCGAATGAATCGACTGATACGAAAAAAATCACTTTCCCGTCGATAATTTTCCAAGCTAAAAAATAAAATAAAATAAAATTCCAGTGAAATATTTTTTTTTTAATCGGTGGCGTGGCGAAACGGCAATAATTTCGGCATTTTTTTTGAGGAAAGAGGCAAGTAACGAAAGGAAATGGCATCTGCCGCCTCATTAACGACGCCGGAATTTAAAAAAGAGTCTTAATGCCTCGCCCGGCGCATAAATGGGAAAAATCCTATAATGAAGGATTCTCTCCTCGTCCTTTGGTCCTTATCTTCGGGGCGACGCAAGGACGGCGAATCGTGCGATCGCCCTTCGAAACCCTTTCGAACCAGAAAGTAACCGGCGGTTTATCGGGGGACCCGCGACGTTTCAGGGCCGGGCGTTCGCGGTTTCATCGGCTTTCGGGTAATTAAATCGCTTTCGGGTCGAAGGCCGGAATGATGAAACCTTAAAGGTCCTTTGAGAATCGATGGACTTTCTTGGAGGACGGTGAGATCTTTGGCCTCCCTTAAAAATAAAGGTTCGTGCATCGTCTCAGGTCGCGTTCGTAGTCCTTGCGGATTCTTGAGAAAATACCATCCAACGTGCAAAAAAGAATTTTTTTTTTCAAGAGCAATCCAGGAGCAATCTCATAGTCGACGCAATAAATTGCGATTCGGAGAATGCTGGCGGGAACTCAATATTGTTCAATGATCAATATCAGCGATATCAATTACCAAATCAACTTGATTCTGAGCCCATGGATGAGCCTCTTTACGGATGGGATGAGCGGTGGGTTGAGCATTCCTTCACGTGAGCATTCCCCCTCAAGGAATTATTGTTCAGACAGGGGAGAGAGACACAGAGAGTGAGAGTGAGAGAGAGAGGGTGAGAGAGTGAGAGAGAGAGGGTGAGAGGGTGAGAGAGTGAGAGAGAGAACCCAGTGAACCCGATGTCCCCCTTCCACCGCGTGGGAAAAGCGACTCTTTGCTGTCCGTAACAAAAATTTCAGAGCAAGTTTTCGGTTCGGCACGAATGAAATGGAATTATCCACGAAAGATTTGCTCACTGCTTCCAAGACGGCTCATCGAACGGAGAGAGACATCAAGCCTCATCGACGCCGAGGGAAATTTTGGCTTGCAAATTTAATCGGTTGGATCTCCGTCCTTCGACGGATATTGGCGTCGATTTTGGCCCACGATCCATTCGAAGAAAGTGCAGAGAAGTCTCGCCAGAGAAATCTTTGGACAGTATCTCGAAGAAGCGACTGCTATGATAGCACGGAACCGCTTTCATCGTGGACGGCTGTACGGCTCACCGAATATTAATTCCGCGATCCCCATCCCGAAACATCTGATTTATTTCGCTACACAGTCCCTATTTGAACCCCATCGACACTCGCTTCCCCTCCATTCAAACCAGGTGAAGAGACGGCTGGGTCCTCTGTTCTCTTTGGCACGATATCGCATTCTCGAACAAATTGAGGAAGACCCAATCGAGAGAGTCCACACTGTCGATCCATGCCGCAGAGCATATCAGCATTCCTACGATACTCAAGCAGGTCATCGGAGAGAAAAGTCACTTCTGAATTAAGTCGTTCTTTTCAATGCTGAGGGAGGTGAAGGAACTTTCTCATCACTGTCTGGCTTGTCTCTCCTTTTCCTGTCTGGACAAGAATTCCTTGAGGGGGAATGCTCATCCTTGCTCATCCTTGCTCATCCCATCCGTGAAAGAGGCTTTTCCTTCCTCATACACGGCTCAGAATCAAGTTGGTTTGGTGTATTAGGGTCAAAATCGTCGTAAATATTTGCAATCAGTCATTCACACCTGAACAAAGGCATGAGAGCGACTCATTTTTCATTGTCAGTCGAGCAAACAGCTCGCATTTAATCCATATTGGCCAACATTGCTCTGCATCTTGGGAACACAGCGGACCGCGGTCACGGCGTGAAGAGTCATTATCAAGTGGGAGTCAAGGTCATCGTTATCAAGTGGAGTCAAGGTCATCGTTATCAAGTAGGAGTCAAGGTCATCCTTCACCAGACGCTCAACCCAGTTAAAGACGGTGAACAGAATGTTTTCATCGCATTTTACATATTTGCTTGAGAAATTCCACACATCGAAATCTAGCTCGAGAAATATAATTATAACTTAATTGTCATTAAGATGTGATCATAATCATAATGCCAAGGCGACACACAGCAAATGAAGCGAAGCACCCAACTCGATTGCGACGCGATCGGTTCTCATCGATTGTCTGCCGACTAGAACGACCTCTGACCTCCAGAGGGCGTGTCCGCGTCCACCTCTCAAAGGACGCTTCAGGATGGGCATAAAAATCCTGGATATATAAATATGAATCCTTTCGGAGCGACCTCATCACAACGCTCAAGGTGCTGGGAACGACGTCAACATCAACAGACAGTATATACATTTCGAGCCGATCGATACGAACCACTAGTCAGTGCGAGCCCAAACCATCGTAACAAGACGAAAGGAAGTGAAGAAAGCGAATGATAGCTAATGAGGCCTGACGGGCTGGCAAGTCGTAGGAGTCTTGTCAGGGACACGGTCCTACCAAATCAACAAGACCATTTTCGACCTCTTCTCACCAGGCAGAGGCCACCATAAAAAAAGACAGTAGCTGTCGCAAGCAAGAGAAAGCTTCCAAAGAGTAACACCACACAACCACCACTGCTGCGCAATCCATTAGTTTAGATAATTTTCACCCATTTGATTCCTTGAGGAATCAAGTGCAGAACGTTCTGTGGAAGTGGATAGGACGATGCTCCAGGTGCAATTAGCAGAACTACTGTTAGGCAGTTTGAAGTTTCCCCTCGTGGGGAGATTCGTGCCATAGGACACATATCTCCACACCGAGTCTTCTAGAGGACAGCCAAGTGCAGGACAATGTTCAGTCGTTTCTGGGACATACTGTCTAACCACTAGCCGACCTGCCAAACAATCTTCACGCAAGATAGAGCTCCTCACATTGAACGGACTGTAGAAACGCTCTCGCGGACGTCCTTTGCTGACCGGATGATCAGCCGCCATTTTGGAACACGTGGCAGTATTATTATTACACGTAGTTTAGGAAGAAGAAGAAAAAGAAGAAGGCCAGGAAGTCGTATCCATGGACTCCAAGTGCCCCTGACCGGATACTGCCTGGGACCCTGTGCCACAGGTTGCCAACATGGAGCGCCGCCCTTCCGGGCCCAACCAGCCAGTTAGGGCGAAACAGCTGGTTCCCAAAATGAAAAGGAATCCTACCGCTAGCAATGGGGATCAATCCCTCTCGAGGGCCCCTACAGTCGGATGCAGTGGCTCGAATACGTCTCGCCAAGGACGGATTCGATGGACCGAAGATCTCAGGAGAGACCTTCAAGCATGCTATCAGGAAAGTAGCCCGAATTCCCGTGGTTATATGGCGCGCATGCACCAGGCCTGGTGCGAACTACACCCGGAGTATAGCTCACTAACAGCCCAGAACTTACGCGACCATATAGCTCATTGGAGGCGGAAAGAGGGACACGAAACCACAAGTCGACAACCAACATCAGGACTACATGCTCCGCAACTACCATCCCAGGAAAGCGCTTCCGCCATATCCAGCCAAGTTACACCTGAAGCACCTGCGGAGACGGTTAAGACCCAGGCTCCTACATCTGGCGAGGCATCGATATCGGATCTGCGAGAGCGCTTTTTAGCCAAACTCGGCGATGTAATAAAGTCAGGATCATCCCTCGATTCCCGAATTACATCTATCTCGCGAAAGGTGAAGGTGCAACGAAAATATCTCACGACTATGGACGTCATTCTTGCAGAACACCTACCTGACCAGCCCGACCTGTGGACGATAAACTGTGCCGTATATGCCGCGGCACTCGTACTATGTCAACCGAGATGTTCATCTTCTACAAAAGTTGGCGAATTCAAGATTCGCATAGCTAAACTCAATGCGAAAATCTTAAAGGCACGCAGGATGGCATCCTGGATACAGAGCATTATCAACCATCTAAGGGCTGGCGGCCGACGATCACCAAATCTCCGGTCAATCATGGAGATGATACGACGCCAACATCACACGCTTAAAGTAACCACTATGATGACAATCAAACAAATGTATGTGGATAAGATCCGGGCTCTGTCTACTGCCCGAGCCAAGTTGCTGCGACGGAAACGTTGGGAGGAAGATAACGCGTTGTTTTCCAATGATCAGTCGGCATTTTTCCGTAAACACGGCAGCAGGTCCACTCCACCCTCGGCAACACCAACTGTCGAGGAAACGAGAACTTTCTGGTCTAATATATACGAGAACGCAGTGGTCTATCGCCAAGATGCTGAATGGCTCAATCGATTTCGAAGACATTGCAACGCCCTGCTAGGCGAACGTGAAAGTCCTCAACCCCAGGTCTCACCAGAAATGGTACGAGACATCATGCGCGGAAAAAAGAATTTTTCTGCTCCCGGCCCCAATAAATTACATTCCTTCTGGTGGAAAGCGTTCCCATCCCTCTCGGTCACTCTCGCAGGTTGTTTTCAGCGCCTGCTGGATGGGGACGAGTCACTTCCATGCTGGCTACCTGAGGGCAGAACTGTTCTGATCTACAAAAAGGGTGATGCAGCTGACCCCAAGAACTACCGACCCATCACATGTCTCAACACTCTTTATAAGATCTTTACAAGCGTGTTGAATGAACACATCCTCGCCACTATAACACCTGTTTGGGAAGATGCATGCGAGCAAAGAGGTGCCAAACGGGGAGTCGCAGGCGCGAAGGACAACTTACTTATTGACCACTCAGTGTGCATCGATG
The DNA here is from genome assembly GCA_905338385.1 of Darwinula stevensoni. Lineage (NCBI taxonomy): Eukaryota > Metazoa > Arthropoda > Ostracoda > Podocopida > Darwinulidae > Darwinula > Darwinula stevensoni. Next base: position 76,048 of record CAJPEV010000768.1, on the reverse strand, counting down.
CATGTCAATACCGGAGGAACCTGTTTATGGGATGGGTGGATTACCGAAAGGCTTTTGATACCACCTCTCACAGACACACTTTAGTGCTGTTGGAATGCCTTCGTGTTCACCCATCACTCAGAACATGCATCGAAAATCTCCCATTGTGGAAGACACGATTCGCATTGTCGGTGGACGGCCGAATTTCCCTAACGAACTGGGTGAACATCCAACGCGGAGTGTTTCAGGGTGACTCTTTGAGTCCCATGCTATTCTGCATCTCATTGCTTCCGCTTACCATCTTGCTCCGAGACTGCGATGGGTACAACGCCGGACCGCCTGGTGCAAGAGTACAACGGATCACACATATGTGGTTCATGGATGACTTAAAGCTGTACTCCTCAACTGAGAAGGGCCTCCATCATGCTCTCTCAGTAGTTCACTCCTATTCCACCGACATCGGAATGGAGTTTGGGATAGACAAATGTGCCATCTTGGAGATGAAGAAGGGCAGGGTAGTTGGCATGGGCAAAGACGTGGACCTGATTGATGGAATATCGGAATGGAGTTTGGGATAGACAAATGTGCCATCTTGGAGATGAAGAAGGGCAGGGTAGTTGACATGGGCAAAGACGTGGACCTGATTGATGGAACTGTCATCCGCCATCTCAGCGTAGAAGAGCCATACATCTACCTTGGCGTGCCAGAGAGGCAGTCCCAGGAGGTGAGTACCATCAAATCGGCCCTCAATAGAGAATACAAGCGTCGCCTAAGGTGGATATGGAGCCCAGAGCTCTCCGCCCGCAACAAGGTGACGGCCACCAACACCTTTGCATTCCCAGTCCTCGTCTACACCTTCAGTGCCCTTCATTGGACCATCAAAGAGCTGGAAGACTTGGATCACGCGACCAGGAAAACCATGAATCTGCACCGTAGTCTCCACCCTAAATCTTCCGTTCAGCGTCTATACCTTCCGCGGGATGAGGGTGGGAGAGGCCTGCTGGGAATAAGGCATCTGCACGATCGTGTGACCATCGGAACTGCTGTTCGGCTGCTTACAAATGGAGACGACCCCCTTCTAAGCCTTGTGATCACTCACGAGCGCGTGGGTAGGGGATCTTTTCTCTTCCAAACTGCGGAACGAGCAGCAAGATCTCTTGGGCTAGTGCTGGATACCGGACCGCAACCTATGTTTGAGGACATTAATATTCAATCCAACAACGAACGTGATGCCACCATTCGTACGGTCAAACGCCGCGTGCGTTTGGCAGAAATTCAACTGCTTCTGGAAGGCCATCTCCAGAAGACCTTACATGGCAAGTACTTCGAGGCAATCCATACCCATGGGCTGTCTCTGGAGTTGTCCCATGCATGGCTAAGGTCATCTGGCCTACGCTCAGAGACAGAGGGTTTTTTGGCAGCAGCTCAGGTACCCACACTATGGTACCGAAAGTCCATCCTGAAGGAGGACTTGAGATCAATCATATGTCGGGCCTGTGGGACCCATCCGGAAACCCTGTTCCACCTGCTGTCGGCCCGTCCCACCTACGCCCCCAAAGGCTACACCCATCGCCATAACGCCGCTCTTCTTGTGTTATATTACCATCTTCGGTTCGCATACGGGATCGATAGAACACCTGCTCTCCCGTATGCAGAAAAAGAAATCGCCACCGTCGTGGAGAATACCACCTGTCGCATCTGGTGGAATTACAGCTTTCCCACGACGAGACAGCTGACGGCCACGAAGCCGGACATCGTCCTGCTGGACAAGGAGGCAAGACAACTCTACGTGATCGAGTTCTCCTGTCCAGGCGAGAAAAACATTTCTGGTGCAATTACAGCTTTCCCACGACGAGACAGCTGACGGCCACGAAGCCGGACATCGTCCTGCTGGACAAGGAGGCAAGACAACTCTATGTGATCGAGTTCTCCTGTCCAGGCGAGAAAAACATCAACGCAAAGGAAGAAGAGAAAAGGGCTAAATATTTAGACCTCATGTTCGAGCTTCGACAATCATATCCTGGTCACAAAGTCGTGCTCGTAGTCGTAATTATCGGGTGCCTCGGAGGGATGAAGGACACAGTCCTGTCGGCACTGGAAAGAATTCCAGCCTGTCGGCCAGTAGCTCCATCTCTGGCCAAAAGCATGCAAAAACAGGTGATCCTGGGCTCTCTTCGTGTTCTTCGGGCCCACTTGGCAGACTAAAGGACCCTGGCTTACCGCCCTTGTTGGGGGCGTCAGGGTTTCTTTCACACCTGTTCGCCTGCCCCCAGGAATGATGGGGTGGACTGAAAGCCCTCACGGGAAGGTCCATCGCTGATGTAGGGAAGCAGGCCGGCAGGAGATGTATTTTAAATGCATGTAACACATAATAATAATAATAATAATAATGGTTGTTTATTTTCCTCTGCGGAGTTATGGTGTGTCCAGTGCCCTGGCAGTCAAAAAATAAAAGCAAGGAAAATATTAATAATAAAAAATCAAGGGAATAAAAGACAATGGTCATGAAATTTTCAAAGGAGAAAGGAGTAAGCAAGTGAGGGAGTTCAAATAGAAGAAGTTTCTGCAATCTTGCGACATCCCAGTTTGTCTCGAAGGATGCGTTGCGCACTTGGAATGGTACTCCTTCGATACCTCTCTGTTCTGGCCTTAGGCACGCCACTGTATGTTGTCGAGTGGGCGAAATTAGAGTTGTCTGCAGCGGCGTTGACATAAGGATTCCCGGTCGTTACAAATGCATGAGAACCCATTGCAGATGCGGTGAGCACGCGATGAACCTTTTCCAGCTCTGTGAGAGATTTCAGGAGTCCTGGTCCCCATACCAAGCTGGAGTACTCGGCACGTGGGCGAAACAAGCTATGTTACGCTCTGACGAGGGCCCGTTGATGCACTTGCTCGTTTCAGCAGTTTCAGGGCATGGTAACTCTTCTTGAGAGAGGAGACCATCTTGTGCACTTGTTGGTCCCATTTCAACTTTTCTTGTATCTGGAACCCGAGGTATGAAATGCTGGCACTGCGTTGAATTTTTTGGCCGTTTATTTTCATTAGATGGGTGAAGTCCTCTGTTCGGGAAATGATATTCGGAAGTCGATGATTAGTTCTTGTGTTTTGGCAGCATTCAGCAAGAGTCCTCCTTGCTTGGCGAAAGTGTCAACGGCATGGGCAACTTCCTTATATCTTGCTAGGTCATTGAGATTTGAGATGGAGGCAGCGACAGCCGTATAATCAGCGTAGTTCAGGAGAACACTGTCTCTTGTGCTTCTTAGTGCATTTGTGCAGCATGTGAATGCGAGAGGTCCTATGATGGGCCCTTGCAGAACGCCTGTCGTGATGTTGACCTGACGCTGTTCTTTCCCGTACATCAGAGTGTTCTTCCGATCTTGAAGAAAGTTTCCTATCCATTGGAGGTTCTGCTGTCTGACGCCCAGTCTAGACATTTCTTGGATAATTACGAGGGTGGTTCAAATTTGACCCGAACTTTTGTTAATAAAAGGCTGAGTATGGCATGCAGATTAATACTTTTTGCGGAGAATTTGTCTTCATAGTGTTCTTAACCCATTCCCATAATTGCGTGTTTCCTACTTTAATACATTTGCTGAAAATCAAGATGGCGGCAACAAAGAATATGAAACACCGAATAATTCGAAAGCTGCAGTGAAGTCGAAAGTCATGCGAAGAATCGCTTTGGGTTTGTCAACTGAGCGTAGAGCAAAGATGATCAAGCTTAGAATCGTCGAAGATGTTGATCCTTTTCTTTAGGCATACTGATAACGGTCTAATCCTGTTTCACAGTCTTTCCGAGTGTAGGTTTCCACCAATTTTGTCCAGTGGTTTGAGCAGTACAGGTGTGCTGAAGGGGGGTCTCAATTCACCTTTGGAGACGATACTGTCTTCTTTTTGGGAAACATACAGGGCCGATTGCATGAACGATGTTTATTTTAGACATTGATTATCCATAGACATTGTTTAAACACTGTCTACGAAAACATCGGGTAACCGCTGTCTACTTTCGATTGCGCGAACGATCCCTAAGCTATGTTTTCATAGCCAATGGTTAGACGATGGCTAAACAACCCTCATGGTACATATAACACATTCTGACTCCTCGGTTGTCGCGTAATATACTTCGAACTCCACAAAAAAACGAGTGAATCGAGTGAAAAAGGAGAACCTTTCCTCAGACTATTAAGTACATTTGCCAGCGCTTGCAAAGGAGAATCTCGCGATAGAGAGAAACACAATGCACTTTCCTTGCAAAACAATAATCATGCCTGGAAACTGGTGAGTTCTCCTCTGGTCTTACTCTGTATTTCGATACATCAGAGGTAAAGCCAAGGTTTCGTTTTGGACACGCGGAGAAGGAGGAAATGTGAAATATAGGAGTATCATTTGGGTACAATTGCAAAATGAGGATTTTCGAGAATCGCGTGAGGATCCTGTTCACGTAATGAAAACATCAGTAAAAATCCCTTCCGCATCGCGCACTGCTTGGACATCGATGAAATAGAAGCATTTGCGATTGATAAACGTTATCTGGGCATTCTATTCGAGTACGACAGTCGTCGATGACACCGATCACTCCTGGAAATCCGACAATATCAAATAATTATCTTCGAACAACTACTCTGTTTTTCCTCCTGGGAGTGTAATGAGCGATGCAAATGGGCAATGGCTTGCGCCATTCCATTTCTAGGAATCGACGCCACATAAAATCGAAAGGTCAACATTACATACAAATCGAAAGGCTTTCATGATACTCAATTTACTCATGATACTCAATTAGTCATATTAATTACTCCGGGGATGGGTACTTGAACAAATTACGATTCATTGCACACGAACAGTGATTGCTCTTATCTGTCGATGTAAAGTTAAAGGATCCCTTCCACGATACGCGTTCCTTTCGAGTTGAGCGCGAAGCAGGTCGACATCATACCCTGATCCCTTTCCAAATTGGTATCTCACGCAGAAGTTCTAATCGACATATTCTTGAAAGGGATTAAGCCTAGAACCTATGTTTATTCCTCCCGTGCGACAACGAGAGCACATCGCCGTTATCGAGCGGATCCAAAAACAGAATCCATTGGGCCTCACCAGTACACTGCAGCACTATACTCATCGAGATAGTACACGAACGCTGGCATAAATATCGGCAAAACATGCCCCATCCAACTTGGAAACGACACCTTTTTCGGCTTCTGTTAGACATCGGTTAGACAATGGTTAAAGGAAGATAGCGTTCATGCAATCCATTTTTTACCTTAGACATCGGTTAACCGATGTCTTTCGAAAAACACCGGGAAAACATCGTTTCCTTTTTCAGCTTCTGTTAGACATCGGTTAGACAATGGTTAAAGGAAGATAGCGTTCATGCAATCCATTTTTTACCTTAGACATCGGTTAACCGATGTCTTTCGAAAAACACCGGGAAAACATCGTTCATGCAATCGGCCCTTAGTGTATGAGTTTCTTCAGGAATATGTTACTTGTAGGAAAATATCCCACCAGTTCGGACTGATTATCTCGTAAGACATAGACCTGAACGCATGTCCGGTTCAACGTTGCAAATTCACAGGTTGACGCGAGAGTCGAACAATTCGTTCGATTCCTGGTTTATGGCGTACGAAAATGACTTGAAACGAATCGGCGTGCGGCTTCGCAGCAGACGGACTTCACTGATTCTCTTTCAATGAAGACAGATCTCATACTTTAATGACTATAATTACCTTCATTTACAGATGTACCCAGCTTCTTATTTCTGCTAGCTGGAGACTGCAAAAACATAATATATCTGATGTTGCCGTGGGTATTGCGGTATACGCTAATCTACATCGGTCTTTCAAGGAAATGTCACCCGAAACTGTTGCAAATTAACGCCCGATCCTTTCCGATATTAATGAAATTTGGAAGATAGGTTCCCCAGCCACAAAACCCGAAAATGTCACTTTCAGCCTCATCGAGCCAGTAGGTCAAATACTACAGGGTAGTCATTATTTAGTGTCACCAACTAACCTCCGATCTTGATAAACCAGTAACTCAAGAACTATTTATACTAGAACCTTGGTTAAATCTGTCAATGCAACGGATGGTCATAGAACATGCGAACAGATCTGGCAGACATTAATCACTAGAGCTGCTGGGCTGGCTGTACAGATTACGGGATGAGAAGGAGGAATTTCGCGTTCGAGTCTTGGAGTGCATCCGTTCGACTCAAAGCGGAGTCGTTCGAGTCAAGTTGCAACATCTACGATTACGGCGTGTCGCATTTTGGGGGACCTATACACCAGTTTTTCGTTACTGAAGATTTATTCCTGTCGTGACTTGACCTTTCTTCTTCTCGCGTATGGCATTAGCAAGCTATAGATTCAGGTCCAAGTTCGATAGCCAGGTTGCAGAGCCCTTTTCCAGTGCGTGTAGCGCTGCGATTCCTCTGTCGAATTTTCGTTTCTCACAATGGTTCACTATGTCTTCCACGGTCTGATTGGAATATTCCCCACGGGGAATATACGCAGTCGCAGGCGGGATTGTCTTTGTACTGCCATTTGTACAGATGGTGTCCGTTCCTGGCGTGTGTTGTGCGGATTCGGTTCAGCGTAGTCCATAATTTCCGGAGCAGGCGGAGGCCCGGCGACTCTCTGGTTGGATCCTTGATAAGGAAATTGTTTGGCTCTGTTGAGTTGTACCATTCCTTCCTCCACTATTCTTTGGCGTCGAAAGACGACGCCATCAGGTCGCCAGCTGTTTTCCAAAACGGTTTTCGCGATTTGAGTCTGATTGGAGGTGGGTGTTTGAGGTCGTGGTGGACTGGGAGGTCTTCCTCGTCTTGGATGTTGAGGTAGGCAACTCTCACGCCTTCGGATTTCAGGCAGGAGAATATTCGATAATATGGGCAACCACGGCAGAGGGGTGGATGAGAGTGCTCCGGTAATGGTCCTCATTGTTGAATTGGGGATAGCGCGGGATAGCGTCGACTTTCCGTGCGTGGCTGCTCTGAAACCACAATGGAGCACAGTACTCAGCTGTGGAGTAGACGAGGCTGGGCAGCTGTTCGTAGGGTGCGAGCATCCGCTTCCCAGCTCGTACCGGCGAGTTCGTGCACAATTTTGTTGCGTGTCTTGGTTTTCTCGCAGGTCTTTCGGAGATGTTCCCGAAACGTGAGGCTGCGGTCGAGCGTGACTCCAAGGTACTTTGGATGTGTTTCGTTTCGCACTTGGTCATCCCTTGGCTGAATGGTTGGTGATGGTCTGGGTTGAGGTGGATCTGAGTGTCTTCACTACTTGCTAAAGGCCTTGAAGGTCATTCAAAATTATTAGAGCATAACACAGAACTTTTCAAAACACTTCTACAACATTTGATGGATCACTGCAGATGTATTGACCGGTTCGAGACAAAATATGAAGCATTGTATCACTCTGGGAATATGACAGACGCCTTACAAACTGAGGAGTTAAATTGCTGGCCAAACACATTCAAGATGCTAGTTAGATGAGGACTAATACGACAACAGCCTAATCCATCAAGGAATGGACTGAAAACAATTTATATATTGACAAACAAAAAAATCAGTCCCGAAAATTTATTGACAGACCTCGCATAAAGCAGGTAGAGCCACGGTTTAGAGAGTTTCTCTTCGTCCCAAACATCTGGCAAAAAAAGACAGGAAAATGAGTTTTAAATATTCCATCCCTTTCGGCGATGGCATGATAGAAGTAAATAGAGGCCCGAGCCTGACGTCTCAGAGGATACGAAATCTTCAGGAAATAAACCAAGTCTTCAATGACATATTCAATTAGGTGGAACAGTTAAATCACACAATACTCCCATTTTCCATTAGTTCTGTAACGCAAGGCTGAAATAAAACTGAGTCTTATCGTTCATTTGCTTCCGACATGGATTTGCAGAACAGGGAAGAACGAATTGCGAAAAATCGCAACACTACTCCAATTCATGAAGTATGAGGCATGTGTTGCTTCGTGTCTTACGCTTGTTCGTGGACGAAATCTTCGAAAACAAAGTCAATTAACCTTCGATGATATCTTTCATTCCGTGCAACAGTGAAATAAAAAAATTATCAACTCTCCCACAAGTTCTGCAATACAAGGACGTCATAAAACTGAGTCGGACACAATTCATTGCTAAAATCTTCTGAAAAGAAAGTCTGTTTGCCTTCAATATGAATTTGTAGAACTAGGAAGAACGAATTCCGACGAATCGCAACACTCAGCCACGTATGAAATATGAGACACGTTTTGAGACAAGTATTGGCTTGAGCCGGACGAAACCTTCGTAAATAAAGTATAGTAGCCTTCGATGGCATCTTGTATTATTTGGAACAGTCCAATCACACAATACTCCCAATTTCCTCAAGTTGCGCAATATAAGGCCGTCATGAAACTGGGTCGGACAAAATGTATGGCTGAAATCTTCTGGAAGGCAAGTTCATTTGCCTCCGGCATGAATTTCTAGCGATGAGAACGAGGAATTCTCACGATTCGCAACTTTCCTCCAAGTCTGAGCTTTTATATGAGAGCTTTTATTTGGCTCAAACTTCTGGCTAAATTATTTTCGATAGTGATCTGAAAATATATGAGATTGGAGAAGGAAATTCGAATATTCTCTACCTTTTCGCTATAGCATGAAATGTGAAGTAGGAATCGATCCGTGTCCGACGTTTATTCGTAGACAAAATCTTCGGAAACAATGTCCAATAACCTTCGATGGCATCTTGATGTAAGTAGAACAGTGAATTCCCAAAATTTTCCAGTTTTCCGAGAATGAGTTGTGACGAATCACAATTTCTCGCCAAGGCATCAAATAAGGGGTAGGTATTAATTTCTGTCGGACTTGTGTAGATGGACGCAATTTTCTGGAAATATTCTTGCGGAATTGGGATGATTCCCCACTTTTCATAAGGTAAGTGCATTTCCCTCCCACGTGGATCATGACGACCAGGTAATGGCGATGACTACTTTTCCACTGGGCAAGAATTTCGCGACTGGTATTAGTTGGGGTCGGACGCCTTTCATTGGCCCAATGTAATGGAAAATATTTTTTTTTCCTTCGATGTCGAATTGTCGCAGGGAAACGCCACGACTTCCGACATTTTCAGAAGGTATTATATATGTATATCTGAGGCTGTTATCAACTTGTGCACGACGTGCATTCTTGGAGGCAACCTTCTGGAATCTAAGTTCTTATGCCTTCTATGTAGATTTCCAGCAGGAAGAACCCGGAATAAGGATGAGTCGCCCTTTTTTTTTTGAAGGTTTGTTTTTTACTGGTGGTATCAGATGGCGTCGCTCGCCCTTAAATGGGTCCTATCCTTCTGGAAATAAATTCTCATTTCCGATTTGGAATTGTAGGAATTGGAACACATAACTGTGTCGATTCACCCTTTTTCGCCAAGGCATGGATTGTGATGCAGGTTCGGTTCGATCGCTTTTTCAAGTTTTCAGTGTTCTGGAAACCATATTCTTTTGACTCCTATTTGCATTTGTAACAGAACTGACTCGGAATGACGATGATTCCACACTTTTCCTTGTGGTGAGGCAAGTATGAACTCGGGTCGGACTCCTTTTCATGTATGGAATCCTCATGAAAAGAAATTATTAACTCCGATGTGAATTCCAGTAGTTTGGACCAAGGCAATGCGACGATTCGCCACTTTTCGACAGTAATGAATTGTGAGGCACTCACAATCGGACCGGACAATGTTGTAATTGGTCTGAAACTGTGGGCTTATGCCTTCGATGTTGAATTCCTTAAGGATGATCACGGAATTCAGATTTGGAGATTGCATGGTGAGGTAGGTGTCAGTTTGGGTCGGAGAACTTTCTAGGAGTGGCATCTTGTTGAAGGAAAATATCTGTCACCGATGTGAAATCCATGTATGAAGAAAACGGAATTGAGAAGTTCCACCAAATTCCCAGAAGCCATGAACGTGCGAGGCTGGTATAAACTTAGGTATGATCGCATGGCTTCGTAGGAGTGTCATTCTCTGGAAACCATGTTCATTTGCCTCTGATGCTGTATCGTAGTAGGATGAAAATTCAGTTGAGGAGATCCGCCTGTTTACCAGAAGACATACCCTGTACGGCAGGATTTAGTTCGGGTCGTTAGACTTTATAGGAGTGCCACTTTCTGAAACCAAGTGCATCTCCTTCCGATGTCGAATCTCCGCAGGAAAAGCTCAAAATTGCAATGATTCGCCACCATTGAAGTTGTGGAGTAGATCATCAGTTTTGGAGCAGGTTTCGACATGGGTTGCTCCACTCTTCCAGCACGTCACCCTCCTTAAACCAAATGGATGTTTCAGATATCTAATCGTATAGCAGGATGAAATTGCAATTGAGGATATCTGCCAACTTTCTGGAAGGTATGAATTTGGGAGGCAGGTAGCTCAGGTCCGATGACTTCCTACGAGTGGGATGCTCCTGAAACGAAGTGAATTTGCCTATGATATCGAATAGTAGCAAGATGAACACGGAATCGACACGATATGCTGAATTTTGAGAAGACATCACTTTGGGAGACAACTATCAGCCCGGGTCTGACGACATTGAAAGTACGCTCCCCGATGTGGAATTCACGAACTGCACAAAAATTGAGTTTCTGGCAACTTGGAGAAAAAATTGAAGCCCAAAGTTTAAAAGATTGTTACCATACCACTTAAAAATGGCTTCAGATCAGTCGCAGTTGGTTCTGAGATTTTACTGCTTTCTCAATTTTTGCTGTTGGTACAAAAGCCAGATAACCTTCCCCAGATGACACCTCAATTACTCTCCTGCGAACAATTATTCCTATCACCTGCTGTTAGTGTTAAAATCTTCATCAATGAACGAATCTTGGAAAGCCATCACTTACTGTGTCTAATGATAACTCAAGAAACTCATGCATTGGAGAGCAAACACGTTGTCCTGCACAAGGAGTTGGTTTTTTACGTTAACGGGGCAGAACTTCATTTATCAGTATAAATAGGCCTTCATAGGTTTGTATCCATGGCCGACGCATTCAGTTTCTTTCCCGGTAGACTATTCTTTGTCTCAGTTTTACATAAATATTTTATCTTGTTTGTCTGCAAGCTCACAACCCTTTCCTTTCAAATAAAGAAAAGGAATCTGCAAACATATCTTTTTATTTGCGACAACACCCAATCATGCTTGTATAATCAGCTCTGATAAAGACAATATGAAAAAATCATAAAATATTGGAAAATAATCTAAATCATGAAAATTAGCGTTTACAATAATTTCAGGTAGCACACATTGCTTAGGAGTGGTGGCTGTGGAACAACATATTCGTCAGTGGCTTTGTGCCAGTCCCTTGCAGATGCATCTTAGAATTTGAACATATTTAAACAGTCTGACAGGGGTGGACTTTCAAGCATGCTGCAGCCTACACTTTTGAACACAACCAAGTTGAGAAAAGGGAAGGACATACAACCATATCAAGCAGAGAAAAAGGCTAATAGAAAAGTGCAAAATGAAAGACAAAAATATGCTTATTCAATCAGAAGAATGTAGTACGGATTCCATGAGACTTTTCCCACCCTCTATTCAACATTTGTAACAAGGTTCCAGCTGGATCCTGAAAGAGCCAAATGATCCATAAGTAATGCAAATGCCACGTCTCTTTGTTCTGAAGACCACATGGTACTGCCTATTATGGTTCAAACACTTCACCACCATGGACTGGTCAGGTATAACTAAATTTATTAGAAAAACATGAAATAAATTATGCCATCTACACTGTGCCATTGTAATAGCATATGAATCATTACTCAGTTTATCTTGATTAAATTACTATCCTGAGGCAATTTCAAGTTCTTGAGCAAGCTGATGGCTAATGAACCATTGCTGCTCTCTAGCTTGAAGTAGTAAGTAGCCTGCTCATGATGTGCTACCCAGTGATCAGAAAGAATATAATCATGAGGAAACTCATCAGGAACACTTAGTGAACACTGAACACCATCACACAAGAAAGAGTACAAAGATAATCATAAAGCTGAAGAATAAAGCTGCAAGTGTTTGCTTAAAGCTTTGAGTTAAGTTATGAGGGAAGACCATACAATAATTTAACTTGGGACTAATACAGGGAGAGTTCAAGAAGAAAACAAACATGCACTTTGGGGGTTTATGCATAATAGTGAAAATAGAATAAAGATGTCTCTTTCCAGGGGTTCTATAAGGTATGTAACTCCAAACATCATCAGGTCTGCATCTTCATGATGGGTTTAGCTACATCAGGTCAAAAAGACGAAATGGGATGGTATACATACTTGGGCATACACGATGGCCAAGCATGATACATGGCTCCATAATTGGCAAATGAGTCACTCATGCAAAAATGTTATTCTAAACTTTTCCTTTCCATCAAAGAAGAATTTGGCAAAGGTCCAGGATAACTGACAGGTACTCCTGGACAGACACATTTCAGATTCCTTTTATATGCCATCCCTACTTCCACTCAGATTTTATCACAGCCATTCTTCTGGTCAGTACATAAGGTGGAATAATATTTAACTGTGGACACTCTTTGTCAGTGCAGGAGTCCTTAATATACTAATGGGAATTTAGGCCCATGAAAAATAGATGCCATGCCATCTGAATCTAGGGTGACATGCACAGCATCAGTTTAGGAGCTAAACTGATCTGATTCAAGGCAAATATAATTAAGAATGAGCTGATTCATATTATTACTGATTTGTGACATGCATCAAATGCAATCAGTTGATTTCTCTTTTAAACTAATAAAGTAGCAGTTAGTTCAGCATGCTGTTTTGCCATATTGGACCTAATTTTTCTGGCCTCTCATCATATAGGGACAGTGTAAATGGAAACTAATGAAGACATAGAAGCTTTTGAGATCATCCTGAACCAACCTGCCAGGAGGACTACCAGAGATCAGCTCAATCCTCTTGAATGGTTCAATCAATGGCTCAACGAATTCTGAACAAGACTTCATCTTTTCAAGGACACTTTCCCTGACTTAGTGCAGACAGAGGAGCAGCAGCTGACACATAATTATTATCATTCTCTTTCCAAGTGCATACATACTGCCTTTAACCCTCGTCCGGGCAAGCTTTTTTACAACCTATTCCGGGCAAGGTGAGTCTGTCAGACTCATGTAAAATAAGGCTGTTTGCTGCGGTTACGGTATGTATTCTTATAAATAACAGTACTGTAACTAAAATAATACAGACGATTTATTCAATGGTCCTGATAGTTTAAAAAAATAATGACAGTAATAGACCGAAATATGTCGTAGACAGTCCAGCGGACTCACCTTGCCCGGATTAGGGTTAAACATGTAAACATGTTAAATCATGGATAAATGAGTTCATGGAAACCAATATAATTTTCTGTGGTGCATGTCAAAGATAAACATTCTCAAATATGTTTGGTAAATGTTTATCTCATCTTTAAACAAATCCAATGCCTCAGTTGGTGCATGTCACACTTAAAAAATCCTTGATGTCCATGTCAAGTACAATCACACACTCAATTTTCTGTTTCATGACATAGAATCATAAGATACTTACCTTACAGATACAGATTATAATTTAAAGATTTCAGAGCATATTCCACCTCTGAAAAAAACTGAAGTTTTAGAATAAAACCCCACCAAAATAAAATCAGAAAATATTAAATTCTCCAAATACATTTCGCATCCCAAGCTTCATGCACATATGTTAAAAAATCTTACTTCCCATGAACTTCACCTGGTAGCAAAAGAACTTCTGTGGTAAAATCCAGTTATGCCAAAAAGGCAGAAGCCTTTTTGGCATAACTGGATTTTACTACACCTCTTTTCTCTTCTATGCCTGGTTTGGGAATCTTATTTCTGTTCAATTGACCCATTGGCATTGATCTATGAGACCATTTCGTAGTATTGCTACCAGGCATGGTACTCCAAGACTAGGATAAAAATTCATAATGATTCCTTCAGTGAGTTGGTGGAACCAACTTCAAGCAGTTGCACTCAAGTTTAGTACTAAAATCATTGCGTTTTGTAAAGTAATGATTATATAAAAAAATAAATGCTAAAATATGGTATGCAAATAATGTAATAATTTCAATGCCAATGGGTTGGTTAATCAGAACCCTAGAGATTCCCCAAACTCTTGATTTCTCTTCAATGCAGCCATTATAAGGGATGCAAATCAATCAATATGACACTGTATTCCCATTATGTAGATGCAGCCTGATTGAGGAGGTTGAAAACACAGTCCCAATGATCCATAAGAATAATGAATAGGGGGAATCACAAACAAAGTCAAGGAAGATCAATAATTAAGCCATAAAATTCAATGAACATACAACAGCTGTTATAACCTGAAGAGGAAAAAGCACACACTTCAGCGAACATATTAGACTAGAATTCATTGATGTAACTGCAGTGGAAATGCATTTTAAAAAAAGTATGCTGCTCTCTTTCATGACCAGTGCTGTCAGGCTGCTTATCTTCTGCAGCCAATGAGGAAAAACCAAATAAATATATGCTCAGTGATGCAGCAAACTTTGCTACCGAACACACTCAATTCTGCTAGCAAGGGGCATACTTTTTTTTCCAGGAGACAAACATTTCAGTCACAATAAATTCAATCCTACATCACAATATGTTCTATGAACTGAGTAACCATTTTGAACAGCAAAAAATGATGCAACTGATGAAATTCTTCATGAAACAAGAAACAAGAAACAGTAATCTTACAAGTAAGATTACTGTGTCTTCACAATGAAGAAAAAAGAAGTTCATGATTACCTCTCTCCCTCAATATTGATATGTTAGTGGAGAGAAGTAGTGAAATCAACTAAATGAGGATCACTCTTTCATCCAAACACTTGTCTGCAAAAATTCCCAAACATGTGTCTCATCATGCATCATCCAGGTGTTCTAAAAGGCATCCATCTTGAACAGATCTATGATGGATATGCAAGAACTTCCACAGAAACAATTAGCTGCTTGGATGGATTCAATCACAACTACATAGTCATAGGCAGGTAATGATGTAGGAATGGGTGGGTCTGTATAAGAGAGGTATCAGGACTCTTAATTGCATAAAGACAGTCCAAACATGGAGCAAAACCTTGAACACTGAGAGGTACAGGAAAAAATACTCTCATATGTACAAAAGAGATAAGTAGAAATCTTTGGTGAGAGTGAAAGACATTATGCAGACATTCATCACCTGGTATTTGTTAGTCTGCAAAAGTAGAAGCCCAAGTC
Organism: Darwinula stevensoni; assembly: GCA_905338385.1. Taxonomy (NCBI): domain Eukaryota; kingdom Metazoa; phylum Arthropoda; class Ostracoda; order Podocopida; family Darwinulidae; genus Darwinula; species Darwinula stevensoni. The sequence goes on along the minus strand of CAJPEV010000768.1, from coordinate 60,841 downwards.
CAGAATTTCTGATGTGAGACAATCTTAGATCAATAAACATTAATCCACACGAATACATTCACAACATCCATTACTTCTTTCAATATCCCTCCAAGATGATTTCAAGATGATTCATGAGTGTTGCAAAAATAAAGAGGAAACACTAGAATCATCAGGGAAATTGGAAACATAATCATCTGGTTCTAGCACCAGGTTTCTGACAGACTAAATTGCAACTGCTTTGTTCAATATTCGCCATCCTGTTTGTACAAGGAATCAATAAAATCTTGTGTGAAGAGAAAAAAAACACAAAAAGGCTTCTTGCTGTCTAAAATACTAGGTCATCTAGGATTCTTCTTGAGGAGCTAGTTCCTTAGCCTGTCAACCTATTGCAAACACCATGTGATTATACTTCTCCAGATCAGTATGAATATCAAAAACGATATGATGAAAAGCTCATTCCAAAGGAAGAAAAAGGGAGCTGCTTGAGAACATCATGGATATGATAGAAGGGAAGATGGTCACTGTTTGGAAAGCCGGTCCATGTGCTTGTGACCCACGGCAGCCACTTGATGAAATGGCTCCCTCCAGGAGAAATCAGCATTACCTTCTGTCACCTGGGACTCTTCTGTTGAAATGCCTGGTGGGTCTGCAGCCACAATCATTTCCTCATAGCTCACCACTTCTTTCCTATAAATCCACAAATTAAAGGGAATATCAAAGAATCATAGTGCAACAAAAGCTTGTGTGACACACACATGGTCTGATGGTCAATTTTCCACCTCACTTGGCCTGCCACCCACTGAACTTATACTTCACAGTCCATAAATACTGGGTCTTGCATGACCTTTTGCTGGAGAGGTTATGGAGCATCAAAAATATGAGTGTTATACATATTTTAAAAGCTAATTTTGTTCTGATATTAAATTGGTCATTAATAATTAAAATTCCTGGGGTCATTGGCATTGGCGAGAGGCAAAGTGTAATAGACTGTATTCAAGCATATGCATATTGAGAAGTAAGGGAAGCAGGCACAACATTAATAAATTTAGTGTGAATTGCTCACCACTGCATCGCAGTGAGAGATTGACTTGCTGACAATTGGTAAAAATGATGCAAATCTTGTTTTACAAAATTTGGTGATGATAGGCTGGAAAAATTGTCTGAAGAGAGCAAAAACGTTGTGATGGAGAACAGTGGAAGAAGAGGAAGAGAAAAGCTGTGGTCAAGTTCCAAAAGTATCTCAAGGAGGTGCAGAAAGATTGTTAATCCGTCAATGTCACAGTGATACCATATTAAGAAAGGAATAATAGCTTTAAGGACAAAATAGAAAGTATGATGATTAATGAGCTTGTATTTGATCAAAATTTTGAAGCTGCTGTCCTTCAAAACTTCCAAAATGTTATTCATGAACTGGAAAATGTAAACATTTATTTATTTATTTATTGAAATTTCACCATAAATGTTTAAGGGCTGTATATAAGCTAATGGCTGTCACACAAAATACTGATGCATTACTGTATTCAAATTGAATAAAGGTTGAAATTGATATGTTACTTACAATTGTTCTGTTTGTACTTTAGGTTGTACCCCCCTAGCAAAAGGTTATGCAAGACCCTGTACATCCAAAAACAGATGAGACCATGTCAAGGAGAATCATAAAGATCCAGGTTAAAGTTATGTGACAGGAAGCCCCATGAGGTCTCATATTCCAGACTTGGAGGCAAAGAAAGCCTATCAGGTGTAAGCCATTTTCTGCTTCCATTACAAAAATCTTTTTGCTAGCTTCACAAGTAAGAAATTCACGAAATTGATAAAATTAAAATTGAGTCTTGAGAATAATAATTTGCATATTAGGCAGAAATTCACTACCAAGAGAAAAAACTCTGATTTTAAAGTTATATTTTCACTGACACAAGGAACAACATGCACCTAAGCAAAGAGCCCATCTTAATATCACATAAACAGGGTGTGCCAAAAGTAGGTATACAGTTGCCTATTTTATTTTTATTTTTATGTGCAGGTAGTTAATAGACAGTGATGGCTGGGAATTTGATGTTTGATCGACACAAGTGGGTACTCAAACAATACTGGAAGACCAAGAATGCGGAATCTGTCTGGATGAAGTGGTGTGTTTCTCTCTTTTACACAGTTGATACATTAAAATGAAAATTTTAAAAAGAGCTTTTACTTTAACCAACAATATTTTCACTTCTTTATTGGCTCAAAATTTATTCAGTATACAATTTTATCCTATTCCATCCACATTTAGGATAAAAAGTCACACTTGATAAATTTCAGATGGATGACAAAGTGTGATGTGGTGATGAATATTGTAGTCATTAAAAAATTTGTCATGCAAAAATAAACTTGCACAATTTTTTTTGTCAAAGTAGTCAGTCTGGTAAAAAGGTTTTATCCAGCAAACAGCAACATACCCCCGAATTCTATTGAAGCTTGACTTGATCCACCTGAAGAAGGAGAATTCAGAAGCAAAACCTGGAGAAAAGCCAGTACTGGCTCTTCCAATGTACACATAAAGGGCTATTGTCAGGGCCAGCAACACTAAACCATATGCCCAATGCACAAGCAACATCACCACAATCTTTGTCACAGCCTAGAAGAGAAAGGAGTGCATCATTAGATGTTTTCCCATGTAAACCAGGGGATGAACAAACTCTGCATTACATGCTTGACATAGGAAAAGGAGACTTACTCCAATGAGTGAAACCCATCTATTGCAGAGGGGAGAGTACCAACTGGATGGCTGCCTTCTGATTCCTGGATTGTTTTCCTCTTCAGGGAGATGAGAAAATGGAGAGTATCCCTCAGCATCTTCCCCCTCGTGGTCCTGATTATAACATTCAATGCAACACAAGCACCACATATAAGTAAAATATTTTAATATGAATTGTTCCATTCAATCAGAGAATGGTCCATATGATCATATTCAATGAGGAAAAGGATAATTAGAATGGAGGCTTTGGAATTTTGCAATACCACATGCAAATGGAATTCAGGTCAACACCTCAAAGACTCAAATAACAAAATTCCAAAAAGGTGGCTGCTTGGCATCCACAGATGAACTTTCATACAGCAGAGCACTATTACAGATTGTGCAGGCATATGAATACTTTGGTGTTACCTTCCGATCATATGGCTGCTTTTCAAGGCATCTTGCCAAGAAAGTACAAGCCTGTATAGTGGTCATATTTTCCATCATTCATCAAGATCCTGATAAATCTATCCTTCAAAACAGCCTTGGCCCTCTTCAACATCAAAATCAAGCCTATTATGACATATATTTTGAATTGTATCTGACCTCACCTCCCCATACCAAATTTACACTTTCTCGATTGAATAAAACACATGTTCTTCAAGTGTCTCCTTGGTCTGCTGAAGAACACTCCCAACCAGATCATTCAGATGCTGACACAATAAATGTAATTCACTGAAGATTGCCAGCAAGTGTTTCTTGTCTCTGAAACTGTCACTGGTTGCTCACCATAAAGATGTTACATGCAAGCAAAGCAAAGTCAATCTTAACTTCCTCAACTCCTTTGCCATGAAGGACCATTTCTGGACCAAGACATGCATGAAAAATAATCACATAATAACATGGTTCTCATGGCATGGGTTTTACAACCTCATCTGTACCAACAAGAACCATCGTTCCCTCAGCATAACCCATGTAAATGGTTCTCTTTGTGGTCATGAAGCCTCCACCCCCCCACTCTATCACCTCATGGGTTGTCCCAAGAACTCTAAATCTATTACTACATGGTCAGGTGGTGGAAAGATGACAGCATGATCATGTGCATGTGTGGGTGTGTCCATGCATAGATATCCTCTTAGTGTTTGTATCTTGAATGAGATTAAGTAAAGGACTGTCTACTGATATCACTATCAATAGACTTCAGCAGCCAGACTCTGAACCAAAATAAAATAGGAACAGTTTAAACCACTGAGTACTTATCCTCAACATGGGTCAGGATTCCCATTTGACTTATAGCTCACACATAGCTGATTGAAGAATCAGTGATACCAAGGCGAGAAGACAATGAACTCACATGCCTCGAGCCTGATGCAGGGGATGCTTGGACATTAGCTTCAAAACTTGGACTTGGAAGATTCTTTAGTGCCCTGCTGGGAAAGCAACAGGAGAACATTAATAAGGTATGAAAACTAAAATGAGGATTGGGGAAGATGAAGAAATCCTAAAATTCATTATATTAGCACCATAACTAGGGAGGTTCTGTGTGTGTGGTGCAAGCCCTTTGGGGAACCCAATCTACAAGTAGTTTATGTCTGTCATGTGCACTTCCATGTCCATGCCATGTCCGTTTAAATTTTTGCAAAAATAGAAAGTACACCCAACAATTAATTCATGGGCACATTTGACTTGCTAATAAATTGTTTTTATTAGGATAGTACAAATTCAAGATACCAAACATTTGTAAGAATATAAAGTGGAAATATTGTTGGCATACTGTACATATTTCTTCAGTTTTTGAAAATTACTGATGTCAGGTAACTTCCACCCTAACGTATGCATTCATGGCAGTGAAAAGAGGCTGATTTTGTTTCTGATGTTTTTCATTTCAGTTAACGTTCATGGTTTAGTCAGGTAGACCTTGGACTTTAAGTAGCCCCCACAAAACAAAGACTGGAGCAGGATGTGCTTGTCATACAAGCATTGAAACAATAAAAATTTTGCTGAAGTTTCCAAATCATGTTGTTTAGAGGTTTGGAAGCATTCCATGGTCATTCCGATCACCTCATCTAACCACTCCAGACTTTGTTTTGTGGGGGCTACTTAAAGTCCAAGGTCTATCTGACTAAACCATGAACGTTAACTGAAATGAAAAACATCAGAAACAAAATAAGCCTCATTTCCCTGAAACTCTTCAGCAAGTCAAGGACAATTTCTCTTTTCACTGCCGTGAATGCATACGTTAGGGTGGAAGTTACCTGACATCAGTAATTTTCAAAAACTGGAGGAATGTGTACATTATGCCAACAATATTTCCACTTTATGTTCTTTTAAATGTTTGCTATCTTGAATTTGTACTATCCAAATAAAACAATTTATTAGCAAGTCAAATGTGTTCATGAATTGCCACCCTGTACATGCCTGAGAGTCTATCTGTCTGACAACTGCCTCTTTGAATGGCAAGAAAGTAAATGTGTAATGACCTTCACAATAAAGGGTTTAACCCTTTAACTATCAGCACCTGGATGGACATATCACCTTCCCAGTTCAAGATCATCATGACCAAAAAAAAACCTGATTTTGAGATTGCATTCTAAATTTTTTGTTCAACATTTAAAAAACTTGTCTTAAAACAGGAAAAGTTCACTGCCAATAGGTTACCTTCCAAGTGTTAACTATATCATTATATACATTTATGGCTGGTTGTGTCATTACTGCAGTTGTTAAAAGTAATTTTGTGAAGAAATGGTTTGACTTGTGATGATCTTGACTTGGGAAGGCAATATATTTAACTCTTTGTTTCATTTCTTCATTTTCTTCATTCCCATAGTGATAAAAAAAAATGAATGGAGCTTTGAAGTGCTGTATCATGTACAGAAGCACAGAAATAAAAGTCAATGCCAATGTCATTCCCATAGAATCTCTTAAAAAAAAAAGCCCAATTACTATAGCATGTCTTCATGAAAATACACTGAGTATTAGACTTTTCAAGCTTATGGTGCAGTCTAACAAATGATTACATTTTTTAATCAGTGTCCATGGCACCCATCACAGTGGTTACAGGGTTAAGATGGCACCTAGCATACTTTCAAAGTAAAAGGCAAGCAACCAGAGTACCTGAATTAAAGATCTATAAGGTAGACTACCTTTGTCAGTGCAGGTCATAACCAAAGAAATTCTCACACATATGATGATAACTCACTTGGGTTTCACAGATCTCTTCTGCTGGATCTCAAAGGACTGTGCAAGTGCAAAGTAGGAATAGTCCACAGAAGCATAGGTAAGGAGGAATGGTAGGGTCACAATAGGTGCTAGGCGATTTATTTGTCCTATGAGAACAAAGCACAAGATCAGAAGCCCTACTAAAGCAAGGGACATCACTGGAACCTTATTGGGGCCTCTCTGGAAATGAAAAATAAACCATAAAACTTACTTATGAAGATAAGTAGATACCTATTGAGATCAACACAATAAAATGCAGACTTACTCCTCGTTCCAGAAACTGCAAGGCTGGAATTACTTTTTGACTTGCAATGGATTGCAGAACCCGAGGGGTGCCAAACATTGCTGCCAAGACACTTGACATGGAGGCCACATACAAGCCCATTAGCACAAGAACACCTGGGAGATTCCAATACAAATATCATACAGGTATCCAATGTCATCTTGATTAGAGAGGGAGAAGAAAGCATTGAATATTTTTGCCCTAGCTCACCCAAGGCAGCAACTTTCTGCATGATGAGATAGTCTGTCATGAGGTAATCTCGTGCTACAGTTGATCCCAAGATCACCACAAACATCAGGTACATGAATGTACTGAAAAAGAAAATGAAGTTGATGGCAGATTTCTCTTTTTGCACCCAAAATAAGTCTGTATGAAAGAAACTCAACCAAATGAACATATGCTGAGAAATTCTCTTGATGCATCTATCAGTGAAGGAGTTAAATCAAAAGCTGAGGGGGTGCTGTGTTATTCATTGGTGGATAATGATTTCATTGTGAGACACAATGAAATTATTTCAGTAATTGTCACCTTAAAAGGGAGGAAAAGTGGTAGCTTTTGACAGACCATTTTTCACTTACATAAATCCCACAAATGACCTCAATGAATGGAAAATGGGTCTGTGTGCATTAGACAAATTGTAGGTTTCTCAGACATTTCATGCAGATAATCAGGTTTCCTTTCAGCCTTTCAAATTTTCTATAGTGATAGTTCAATCATTTCAGACTTTCACTTTGTTTTAGCCAAACAATATTTCACAAACAAAATGGTGGAGTTGTGAACTTGTAACAATACTTAGACACACCTGGTGAGAATAGCAGAGAGGCTGCCAGTGGGGATGCTCTTGCCTGGGTCACGGAGATCTCCTGACATGTTAATGCCTGCCATGACCCCAGTCACCGTTGGGAAGAATACTCCAAAAATACTAAACCAATTGTTCCCTTCAGTATATGCTGGAAGGGAGTTGTTATTGAACACTTCCAAGCTCCATCCTTCAAATCCAGTCCCTGCATGAATAGAAGCATTCCAGCAGCATTGGAAGGAATCTTACTTTGAAGCTAATTTGATAACAGATAAACATGTATGAATTGCATGAACTGAAACTGCCTACATCTTGCAGGCTCCTAATTCTTGTTCAAACTCTACATGTCTGTAAATCCCAGTCAAAATCTGAATCTGAACACTCAAATCCATGATAGCTTCATTAGATTCAGATGAAGGAAAGGCTCACTAAGAGTTACCCATAACATTTCTTGATATTACCAATGAACTTGTGTTGACAGGGAGAAATAATTAAGTTTACAATGTTAATCCTTAGCAATTACCACTCTAACATCACTGGATAACATCATATATTACCCAGTGATATCCATTGTCACCCATCAGTGTTACTCATCTGATTGGTTTGATTTTGGGTGCTCCAAACAGTTGCTAATTTTTTAGTGGCACCTTAACCCTTGATCTCCAAAGTCAGACAGTCAATCAGGATATTTTGGGAAAATTCTCTAGACATAATAGGCCTTTCGAAATCTGCTTAATTGCTGGAAGATGGTTACCCTTATGACTGTATGTACTATAACACTCATGGCATTATGCTGTCACTACTCACTAGAGGTGATAGTCTTGATGAATAGGAGATTATTCCATTTGACAATTTCCAGTATGAAGTCAATATTCTGCTCCAATTGCTCACAAAAAGTATACAGGGTGTCCTAAAAATTGCTTTACTGAGACAGTGAAGTGTTTAACAGTGATTATTTTCACTTGCATTCAGATTTTTATTTGCAGGTGTGAAATGTGCATTGAACATGGACAACAATTTGAACAATTTCTGTAGCTCCTCATTGTCACTTTCTGCTGGTGGTTGGTTGTAAATGAAGTAGTTTTTTCCCTGGAATGTGTGTATAATCTCAGTAAAGTGACTTTTAGGACACCCTGTATATTGCAAGTCATATGCTGTCCTATCCATTTCATGCCAGATAGCAATGCCCTTTCAAATGGTTTGTATCCAGAACTTGAGGGTTTAAGATAAAGAAGGATAATTTATCATTCTTACTAAGAGGAAGAATCTTTGTCCTCTTTTTAATTTTAATTTTCATACCCGTCATTAGATCAGAGGAATGCAAGTCCTGGAGAGAAATTCTAATCAGGTATTTATCCAACCATTTATGATTTTTTCAAAGACAATAGAAATCTCTTCTGTTAGCAACAAGGAACCTTGCTGGTTCTTACATTATGCACTTGTAAAGGACATGCAAAGTGGTTTTTGATTAATGGCTCATGTGCAGATGGCACTGTCCTTAATTTCCCCAATGTTGGTTGCATAGGTGATAATTACTGATCTCCAAGAAAAAAAAAAATCGCTATAATAAAAATTTTGATCCAGACAATACCAAGAATCATGAGTTCTTGCTTTTTATGCAGACATGATGAAGTCATCCAGAGTTCAAGAAAATGTCAATATTGACATTTCCAGAAACAGTTTAAAATGCCAAGAAACCAAGATGTTTTCTAGGTGCAATTAAACTTTTCAGTGAGTATTAAATTCTCAAGACAGCTCATTAGTATTTACCTGCCTTTAGGATTTCCAGAAACTTAACCAAGTTGGGCAGCTCAGTTGGGCACAGAATTTCCTTCCATTCATGGAGTTTGGAATAACCTTTTAATATGCCTTTTTTGGGATTCTCTCTTTGACAGTACCGTAAGTTGATGTACACATATTGGATTGGACTGTAGTGTTTGAATGGTACTAGCTGATGTGATACTCTTAGGTGGAATGTGTAAATAGGCAGGTAAATACTAATGAGCTGAGATAAGGTATGGAATTATAAATTATTGTGCAGTGAGGATGTTAGTTTATTCTACACTGAATCTTTTAGTTCTTGGCTATTCCTATGAGCTTTTTCCTTCATCTAACAACCCAAGTTGAGTTTACCACTTAAACAAAAGCCAAAATAAAGATAACAATTGAAAAATGAAAATAACCATTTTTTGGAGGAAGGAAGCTGCCAATGGCGAAGTCACCAGCACCCATGAAGAGTATTAGAAGGAGGATGAATTGGAGCTTTATGACCCATTTCACTCCAGCCATATTGATCCCGGTTAGGAGGACAATCAAACACACTCCGAATCCTCTTTCTGCCCAAGGGTTATCAATGCTGAAAAGGTCTGCTATGGATTCACCAAAGCCTGATGCATGGAGTGAACAACCCACTGCCTGCAGGGAAAAATGAAGTTCAGACATCACACTCACAGATTTAAAGACCTGACATAACATCATTAAACTGCCTTTTTACAAAAATGAAGAAAAAACTAATATAATGAAAAGGACACAGTGAAATGAATTCACTCAATTATACCTAAGATAATATGGTCTGAACTAAACTAATGCTCTCTTTACCATTACAGTAAGAGACCAAATAAGGTTAATACCAAAAGCATGAAACTTGATTGACCATTGATTAAATTGTTTCCATAGATGCAATATATTGATTACTGCTGACAGGCAGATGTCAAGATAACCAATATGAGTCTCTGCATATACCACCCATTTCCAAAATGATATGGGCAGGCTGATTTTCTCTGCCAACCCTTTTTTATTTTTCATTTCACAAATAACTGGACTGTTGTAATCAAAGAAGCTCAATATGGTCGACAACTCTGGTGGAACAGTGGAATTCAGCTGGAAATGGGTGGTATGAGGGCTGTTCTGAAAATTTTTAGTTAAAGAAAAAAGGCCAATAATTTTGTTGAATTCTATTTATTGTTTTCCAAAGGAGTCTCCCCCAACACTTATACACTTACTCATTCTTTGAAACCATTTGTTAAATCAAGATGAGAATGCTTCTTTTGGCATGTCCTCATACAGGCTCGTGAATTTGGCGAAGACTGCATCTGCATGCAAAAATGTCCTTCCCGCATCTTGTTTTTAATTGTAGGAAATAAAAAAGTCGCAAGGGGCTAGGTCCGGACTGTAAGATGGATGACTCAAAAAGTTGGACACCAGATTGGTGTAAAAAGTCCATCGTCCGAGCGGCACTGTGCGCCGGTGCGTTGTGAAGCAGAATTCCTCGCAAGCCACAAGTGATAAATTTCAATTGCATCAGCCGCTTTTATAGACCAATGATAAGACTTCGGCTATCTTCAGAAACGTTCAGGAATGGATTGTTCTTTCGCCTGATGATACGAATATGAATTTTTCAATTGTCCTGTTATGTATGACGTAACTAAGAACCTTCAGAACAGCCCTCGTATATGCAGAGCCTCATATTGGTTATCTTGACATCTGCCTGTCAGCAGTAATTAATATATTGCATCTATGGAAACAATTTAATTTAATTTTAATCATTTTGGAAGTGGGTGGTAGGCCAAACAAGTATATTCAAGGGTATATTCATATTTCAGTATATTCTTTTCAAGTATATTCATATTTCATGTTAGTGAAAAATGAGCTAAGGTCAAAAACTTTCAAAGCTGCAAAATTTTAAAATGCTTTTGAAGCATCTATATGGAAAAATATATTTTAATCTTAATCTTTTTTAAAGCCAATCTGACAAACCTAAAAGTCAAGGCATCTGATAACTTTTCGGTTAGGTAACAAGGAGGGAAAATGGTGTTCAAATCCCCCTGCTTCTATTCATCTTTCCACTCCACTTGTTGAAAAAAGAGTAGCACAACTGAAGGCTTAAGTCCATGGGTCATTTTGCAAATATTGGGACAACATTTTAAAAATGTTAAATCCTACATTTTTGAAGCAAATCAAGGATGGGGAATAAAATATTTGATATTATCACACTGTACACAAGCTTTACTCAAATGGAATGCACAAAAAACAGGATTAATCCAACAACTTTTCATATTCTTTGGCTATTCAACACTGTGTAACATTGGTCACAATAACATGAGTCAGTGCCAACTTTAATATTATTGCCTCCTGAAGATGAATTCTGAAAGATAGACATTATGAGACATATCCTTTATGTTTGCTCCAAAAGGAAGTTAATTGATGATGACATCTTTCTTCAGATGAAGCTGATATTGTTTCAAAAAATGGGCTCCTGAAGATTGTGTCCTCTAAATTTAACTGCTTGCACTTTTACTTTACTAAGCTTTATTGTCTGGAACTAAACCAGGCTTTTACAAACTCCTCAACCTTTCCCACCAGTCCCAGAAAACTTACTCTTACAAGTCCATTCATTAATTTCACGGCTAAAGGCACAACCAACATCTCTGACAGAAATAAATTACCTCATTTTGCCAGTCAAAATCCAAATAGACCTAAGCCAAAAATAAATACTGCTGAACTTGGAACAGTAAACTTGACAGTTGAGAAGATAAAAAAAAAACAGTTCCAAATGAATGGAAACCTTGGAAACTTGAACAAAATTGCATTGAAAAATTTATGGTTGAACTCCATTCATGGTGATGTACCTCCTTTGCTGCAGAGCTTGGAGCAATTCTCTTCCCTTACTATAGCACTGGCAACAATGATAAGGGTCTGAGGCTAGCACACAGTAGATCCAAGTTTAAATCCAGCTGGCAGCAAGCAGGTTCCTCTTGACCCTTCACCTAACTGCTTTAAGGTACTACCCACTCTTCTTTATGTGTAGTACCGGCCACTCAAAGCTTCATGGTGACCAAGTTAGAGGCTTGGTACACCTCAGCAGCAATTGCTTCATTGGCCTTGAGGGCCAAATGTGAGTGATAGACAGCCCTACAGCCTCAGCAGCACAACTTGCAGAAAATGGGAAGATACAGAAATGGGATTGGTGATGTCTGATACATTGAACTTTCCTACTGGGCACTGTGCCAATAGGCATATGTGTGTATCTCTCCGTCTGTCCCAGTCATTGCAAGAAGAAAACTTCAAGTCAAAGTTGACTAATGGAGATAGCAATAAACACAGGAGAACAAGACTTACTTGACCAAAGCAATAGATGATGCCCACTGCACCTCCAAATCGAGAGCCCATTGTTTGACTCAGCAAGAAATAAACTCCACCTGACTGAATCTGACTCCTCTCACATATACCAATGGCAGATAACACTGAAGTTAGTATCACCAACACTGCAAAATACAAAAAGATATCAGTGTCAGTCCTTCTGTAAGACCTACATAAAGTGGGAATGTGAAGAATAAGCTCACTGTTAAAGAGAAAGTTCAATGTTCATCTGCCACCAAATGAGCAGTGGGAAGCCTACAAGAGGTAACTTACAAATACATACTTAACCCTTAAACCATGGGACATGCCTCTAGGCATGTTATCCTGACTATGCAGGTAATGCCCCAAGCATGCATCCAAGTTTGCTAAGACTGGTCCTTCTGGACTTAGTGGTTCAAAATGTGGTAAAAAGCAGCAGGGTGTATCAGACAATGAAACATCTGATATATTATTGGGGCCCCAGGAAACAGAGGGACATATATAATAGGTGTGCTGAGTGTAAGGTGCCTCTGTGCATGGTGCCATGCTTTAGAGATTACCACACATTCAAAAAACATTGAATAAGTGTGGAATACCATTTTTAGGATAAGTATGTTATTTTGAAAAGTGTTACTTTTAGTTCCTATTTGCACTTTCTTTGTGTGTTGTAGGGAGAAAAATTTTGTTGTAAATGAGTGATATTATCTAAGTTTTTCTAACATGTGTCAAGTGCATTAGGTCTCTAACATAATATTATGCCAAATTCAGCCATAACAAATACATCATATATGATTTATAGCACCTTACATTTGGCCAAACAAAGCATTGAGCCCCCTTCAAACCGACACCTTCAATTGGCCACTGCAGCAAAACTATTGTGAGTACAAGCTTAAAATTTCATATGTATATATTTCAATGCTTACTCCATCAAATTAAAATGCTAATTTTGACATCTGGAGGAGTCAGTTTTTTGTGGGTGTGAGGATGGCTTACGAAAACCAGTCCCACTGTTTAAGGGTTAATAACCCCTTAATTAGGGAGAGTGTTTTTTAGCATTCTGATGCTTCTAGAAACCCTGCATATGCCAAGAACCCAGCAAGAAAATTCTATTCATAACACAAAATTGGAGACACAGGAAGTCATAATAAAATATTACTGACAAACATGTCATGAATCAGAAATAATTAATATTGCAGAGAAAGTTCTGGATAAAATAATGCATGCTTAAGCAGTTAACAATGACCTTCTCCTCTGGGAGCATGAGTTTAGAAGCTCAAACTAGGCCTACTTCCAACAGTCTGACACAGATGAAAGAGCTGATCAAATCAAGCAATATGTAAGAACAGTCTAGATGGTGTGTAATGAAATGTGGCAACATCATGCCGAATATGGAAGAACAAGAAAACTGCATTCTAATGCCAACAAAGAAAAAACCTGAAGAGGACAGTTATTCACTGGGCAAATTTAGAAGTTCCATTTAAAAAAATGACAAAACCTTACTGAGAAAAGATGTGTAAGAAATCTGCTCACGATGCATATGATTGCATGGACTATCAATAGCCTTAGTCAAACTGTAGCTTGAGATTCATTTGGACCTGCTGCAGATACAACTTGCATGCTTTGCATGTGCATCTCAATGTCTTGTGAGTAGCATTCCCTTTGTAAGCACAGTGGTTGCTTTTTTCTGTATATAAAACTAGAGTTATAATTTACTCCATTACTATTCAATAGTAAGCCATGCTGTGACGTACAGAGGAGCAATGAGGAATGGCACAAGGAATGTTGTTGCCTGGTTGGTTGACCAGAAATGCATCTGGGCATGAGGTGGTGGTAAGGCTGACCAAAAATAATGACTTGTAACCTTGATTTATTTTAATTATAAATATATATATATACAGGGTGAGTCAAAAGTCACTGGATAACTTTGAACGGTTAAAACTCAGCAAGAAAGGCAATAATTAGCAAAACGGTTTTTTTGCACATGAAAGAGCACGCGTTATTTGACGAAACAACATGGAAATTCGCAAGAAATACCAATAAGAAATTGGATGAGCCTGCACAAAACGAAAAGCAACACTTTTCTACATAAAAGTGATATTTAGGGCATAACGGATGCCCTATTCGCGATTCTTTTCTGTTAATTTTTGCTGCTCCAAATGGTTTTCTGATAATGCCGATGAACTTTCTTTGGAGAAACGTGTCGCCATCGGTAATTTATTCTCCATCAGTAAAGGAAATATTTCCGAAGTGAAGAGTCGTTTTTGCTTTGAAGACAGGTGGATAGGCCGGGTCGGGCCTATCAAGTGGCCTCCCAGGTCTCCGGACCTGACTCCACTCAACTTCTGGCTGTGGGGTTTCATTTAGAGACCATATGCCTAAAGTTCGCGAAAAATAATTGAACTGAAGCAACGCATCATTGAGAAGATTGCTGGAGTTCCCCTTCGGTGACGGCTCACGTGATCGAGCTTGATGGTGCTCAGTGTCATAGCCAGTAATTAGTCATTTTTACGCCAAATAAATAGTTTTTTTTTCAACGTCGCATATTAGTTAATTATTGCACGGTCTTTCCTATGCAAAAAACTGTCAGCAAATTAATGCCTTCCTTGCCGAGTTATAGGTGTTCAAAGTCGTTCAGTGACTTTTGACTCACCCTGTTGAACATTTTGAAGAGGTAATAGAAGCGTGGGCGACTGAAGTCGCCTTTCGCAGCGAAAGGGTTAAAAGTTATGCGTTTTTGTAAGACAGTTCGTTGTCAAACCCCCCCCTTCCCTGCTTTTTCCACGTTCTATGTCAACTCTCCTGTGGATAAATTTGGCCAAGACGTAAAGGTCTTACTCAAGTTCGCGATTGCAAGCCTCTCCCTTCAGAGGGGAGGAGGGGTGGGAGAGACTCCCGAGGCAGGAGGCTTTGTAATCTGACAACAATCTCGATTCGTTATATGTTTTTCCTTCTAGATCGAAGGTCTACATGAACAATCGCCATATGCGCTTTGCCAACCTTGACACATGGGAACAGAATGTGACGTTGGAAGAGAGACTGAAAGTGTTGTATGCGGAGACGTGTTGCTCCACTGACGATGAAATTAGAATGAAGGGAAGAATGCAACCTGCAAACTGTATAGTGTGCACAGGGAAGGTCAGTAGATGCATGATATGAGTTTGCGGAATCAGTACGGAAAGGAAACGGACCGGGAACGAAAATGGATGGGGCTTAGCATCCATTCCCCTACACTAACATCATCCCGTATTTCCGTTCCTGATCCGTGGACAAGATTCCGCAAACTCCAATGCAGTCCATAGGGGAGCAGGCCAGATCATCGCCGTCAAAATATCGAATCGACAAAAATCAATAATAATAAACTTTTTTCGCTTTCTGAAATGATTTTCAAATACAATACCGGAATTCTGCAAAAAAAAAACCTGACAAGGATTTTTCTCATAAAATTTTTTAAAAAGGAATACTACCCCCGTCTAGGCGAATTCCCACGTTCAGGTGGTCAGGTCAACAAGTACACTTAAGTAAATTAAGATTTCTGTCCACACGGAGGATGAGACAGGACCGTGCCCCTGATGAGGAGCCTGCAGAGCATTCAGAAACTAAATGGCTCACTTCGCTTTCACTTCCTTTTGAGTTACTGTCTTTCTGTGTAGACGACAGTTTTTTTTATTCCTGGGAGTTAGAGAATAATTTTTATTGATGGGCCTTTGTGCCAATTGCTTATTGATCTTCTATGTATTATTTAACCGACAGTCGAGAGAGGGCTTCCTATAGTGCTTTGCCGGACATAACATTTTCTACTGTAATTGTCTATGGGGCGCAATTTCATGACAATCACGAAAAAGCACTAAGAAAACGTGATGTCTACTGAAGTAGACGCAGGGTCTGAAAGGGATAAATTAATAAAATAGTATTCGATTAGGAAATTTTTATCCCGTGAATTGAAGCTTGCCCAACCAGCTGGTACAACATTTATAGCAATAAAAACAACAGGTATTGGGGACTTCTATGCATCACGCCGTCTGGTGGGAAAAAAAGGGGAGAGCGGGCTATGTTGTCCCATTGGCCATTCACTCATCGCGAAAGCACTGTATAAATGCCACAGCGGTGTACTCGTATCACGGCGCTGACCGTTTTGTTGTTGGGTGACACGCATCATATTGGTTTAGGCGCTAAACTGATCTGATTCCAGGCAAATATGTTTAAGAATGAGTTGAACTCATCGTTAAATTGATTTGTGACATGCACCAAATGTAACTAGTTAATTTCCCTCTTAAAGTAATTTCAAAGATAAACTTGCTCCGTAGCAGATATAACTCCGTAAACAGATTCTCAGTGGTAGTTCAGCATGCTGTTCTACCGGAGTGGGCCTAATTTTTCTTGCCTCGCATCATCTAACGATGGTGGAAATGGAAACTAATGAACAGATGAAGTTTTTGACGTGATCCTGAACCAAACTGCCAGGAGGACTATCAGAGGTAGGCTGAATCCTCTTGAATGGTTCAATGGAGACGAATTCCGAAGGTCTCCTCTCCGGCAGACATTAATCACAAGGGCTGCTGCGGCTGGCGCTACAGATTACTGGGTGAGAGGGAGAAATTCCACGTTCGAGTCTTGGGGCGCATCCGTTCGACTCAGAGGCGAGTCGTTCGAGTCAAGTTGCAGCACCCACGATTACGGCGTGTCGCATTTCGGGGGGACCTATACACCCGTTTTTCGTCACTGAAGATTAATTCCTACCATGACTTGACCCTTGAAAGCAGATAGTTTCAGAGAGGGGCGGAACAACGTGATCGCCCCCTGGGATGGCCCATAATGGGCTCTAAGAAACGCAGTATGCGTTAATCAGACGGAAAATAGTTCGAGCGTCGTTGGTTTCCCCTACCCAGAGAAAACACTACACTGTCTGCTTCTTTGGCTGTAAAGTTTGACGCTCTCAGACGCTCGCTGCACCGACTGAGGGCAGACGCATCAGTAGAGATCGACGATGCATTTTTCCAACTCCAAGTTCGGTTTGCTCCAACTAGTGTAGCAAGTTACAAAATGCGTCGATTTCCTTCAAATTCAGCACAAACCTTGTTCTATCTATTCTCATGCAGAGTTAAAAAGTTCGTTCGACCGAATTAAATTTCCTTTTAATGCTATAAAAAGCGATTTTACAATATTTTTTTTTAAACAGCGTAAAAGGTGAGTGGTTTGACAACGACCATAGTTGTATGTCCCAAGAAAAGACTGGATTTCGTTGATCCCCATTGGGGATTCAGATTCAATTCTTTAGGAAGCGAAATATTTCATGAGATTACCTGAGACCAGAATCACTCCGACAGAGCTCCATATACCAGCTTGAGCGACAATCCAGCCAGAGCGTAAGAAAACGATCACTCCCAATATGTTGATCATGCAAGATGTGTATACCCCATCCCACGTTCCAAACAGGATTGGTCCAGAAACGAAAAAATTTGACTTCCACCATGGCTCACTTCCCTGCAATACGAGAAAAAAAACACGCTCAAACTCATACATCAACGGGAAATAGTTAAAGCTGAGTGATTAGCAGTTATTTTCCAACCTGACTAAGCCTATCTGAATTGTTCATACAAATGTCAATTGGCGGCCACACATTTTAAGATTTCTCATCGTTGCTCTCAAAATAGTGCTTCTTAGTATGAAACGAAATGAGTGCTGATAATCCTGCACCCCAGTTTGAAAATTTCCTCTTGTTAATAGCTGATGAAACAAATACGTTCACAGGAATTTAGTGTTATCATCAAGAAACATAACAAATGCGGTCGGAAGGTAGAACAACGAAAACAGAACTTCACAAAATTTAACGATGCAAAAAATTGTTCCATTATCTTGGAAATGAAATTAGGTTTACCACATCTGGAACATCATTTACTGATTATAATTTTCCACTGATCAACTTTGGATGTTGAGCCTTGCAATATACTGGCCAAGGACTCCAAATGATTGAACTAACATTTCACTCCTGGCTTTGTTCTTGGCATGTTGCTTGGGTATCTAGACATTAAAATTGTGCTATTCAAATGACATGCTTGGAACAATTCCCTTTTTCCTTTCAAAAATTATCCAATCAGTTTTCACAATGACTTTTTTCTGAAAAAAAATCTATAGGAAAACATCCTGAAGCTCACATCTTTGTTAACACTTAATAACATTATTTTGCGGTTATATGTCCCTAAAAAAAAATGGAGAAAACCTTGCGATACAAATGAAATGCATCAGAAAGGATTATTTTTGGATGGAACTCAAAAGAAAAAATATATATTCCTGGCTCAATTTCAATTACTATTCTGGTTGAGACTTCAGTTATGGGTATGGATTTACTCCTGTCTCAACGATTGGCCAATATTGTTCTAGTACTTAAATTATGTAGTAAGTTCCATCTGGAAGCCCCAATTAAGACTTGCCATAGACTCATTAGCAAAGATAATAACTGAATCTCACCGTTTCTTCTGCAAACAACTCCCTGGTCTCAGAAGTTCCAATGTTCCTTTTGTAATCAAAATATTCCTTTAGATGAGTTGTCTCATCTGTATTATCAGCCAGCTCAGGAGTCTTCTGTTCAACTTCAAGACCAAATCGTGCCCAGTCTGGGGGTCTACCTGCGACTCGTCTTGAAGAACTCATTGTGCTCATCTAGCAGTATTGACTCCACACCAGATCATGAACACATTTTTAAAGAAGGTAGACCTGACAGGCATAAGGGAGAATAACATCAGGACCATTTGATAATTCATTCTTAAGCCTAAAAATTATTTGCCATAAATATCCTCCAGCTGAATTTCTCTATTCATGTTATGTTTAAGTTTAGGCAACATAGTTTTGTCCTTTATCCATTTTGGATGCTCTGGGTCTCAGCATTTCGGGTATAATAGTAGCAACTTAAAAAAAAAATCCTCAGTCCAGTTCATGTATAATTTAATGACTTTCCATTCCAAGACTTTCAGAGGAGCTTGTTTTTTTCTCAAGACATTTCCCAGAATGGAGGTGCATGATGAAATGGCAATTTTTTTCATAAATTTGGCTTGCTTTTGTTCCAATGTGATTAAAAACAATCAGTTGTTACTTTTTTAATGATAAAAACTGATCCATGAAAACTCTATGCGAGTACATTTGGTTACACCACTTTTAGATAGTAAAGTCAAATTCAGTTATAACGTCATTGAAGGGACCAGTGAAAAATCATCATTATAACCAAGGTTGCCTTCATTGACATTCTGTTTCCTTGTTTCCAAAATAGATGCTATATACAACTCTAGTGTAAATCGGCCAACCTGAACTGGCTTCACTTTAAGCAATGGCCCACTAATTGTGATGTTTGCACTTCTTTGGATCTTGAACCTCTTTAGCAAAGATTTGTTGACATCATCTCAAGCAGATCGACGAAGTTTCCTGTTTCGTGGTATGTTCTCCTAGATGTGGATGAAGCTGTCACGATTTTTCCAAATTGTGGAGAGAGATGAACTTGGAAGTCCATATTCATGAGAGATGTCAGCTTTACTTTGCCCACTTTCTTTTAAAATGAACCATGCATACTTTCTTGTTGACTGCAAAGGCTTGCCTCTTTGCTTTTCATTGGCCATATTGTCAACGAGAAATGCAAATGGCAACTGAAGGTAATATGATCTTTTTATTTACTGGGGACTATCCATCCCTTACCCATCACACCTACCACTTTAAAAAAATGCTGATTCCTGGAAAGATAAAGTTATGGCAAGCCATAACATCATCTTTTGCTCACTCTTCCGATGACAGAAACTCCAGTTAAGAATGACGTATTGGGGATGTCAACATTGTCTATTTCGTCAGTGGGACCTGGAATGGACTTTGTTATAACCGAGGTTAGCACTTTAACCAAGGTAAAATGTCATGTACCTCATGGGCTCCATGCTGGGACCTGGCACTCTTCATTGCAATAACAGAGTACTACTGTAGTTATGAATTGTGAAATGTTTAATACTGGGCAGAATGTGTTGCTCCCATATGATTCAACCAAAGTAGTTCAAATGTTAATTTTATACCTTTTATTTGCATGTTTATTTTAGACTTCTCTTGATGCAAGTATTTCTTCTAATAACACTTGGTTTCACTGCCTTATAGACAGTGAACATACTACCATTTATGGGAAGTAAGCAATATCTACCCTTGTAGAGAGGAAAATATGCATATTATACAATTGAATGACCTCCTCACCAACCTTTCTGACCTTTCTTCTTTTTTAACCATGTTTTACTGATGCCAATGGTTTAATGTCAAAATAAAAACTGGCAAAATCAAATTAATGGAAGGGTTATACATATCAAGACCATCCTCATCCTGTACAGAGTGCATAAATGTGTCAACAATATCTAAGAATGAGCTTTACTCAAATGCACACCAAGGAAAGAGCAAAGACCATTGTATCACTAGTGTGATAAATGTGTCCATGGTATATATAACACTTTAACCAAGAAAGTATGGGTAGATCTTCTGGAACAGAGTTAATTGAGTGAATGAGTAAACCCAACTATTTACAAGTGAATTGGGGAACTGGGGAAAAGCCTAAAATGGAAATTATCACACTCACCCCAATTTCACAACATTTACCTGCTACATTCTGCAAAATGTCACTTGAGTTACATTTCATGTGATTGCAGCATGTGAAAGGCAGAAAATGCAGTGAACTCAAAAAGGGTACTTAACACAAAACTTGAAATTGAAATTTTGTTAAAATTTTGAAAAAATATATATGGGGCTCTAGGGGTTAAGGGTGCATGAACCTGGCATGAAATGAAAGCCTCCACTTGCCCTCAGTATATTTAACCCATTCACACTGTTGAAGTATAAGCAGTACAGCTATGGTATAATTTTTTTAACCCTAGAAGCAGCAACTGCCAATCAATCGATAGTTCACCTGTCACAGGGTTTAACCTTGCTCCTTCTAGGGTTAAAATGAAGGACTAAGTAACTGGAAAAGTAATGAGAAAATATCAGCAATTTTTTAAAGAAAAAATTCCAAATTTTTAAGGAATGGAAATGGAAATTTTTACTTTTTGAAGTGGAAAAAAACTGTTACAGCCACTCATAACAGGGAAATGTAACAAAATGCAATACTAGAGTACAATATTAACTCTATGAAAATAGTGAGCTCCATAAGCTACCAAGTCAAGGATCCAATGATGCAAGCACTTCAATATGCTTCATGAATATTAAGTTTTCAGCAAAAGTGGTCAATTCCGCACTGCACTGCAATGCTAGTTACCATGCTTTTATCAGAAAAACTAGGTTATTGTACATCTTGCACACACACCCCTACATATTCACTATGGATTTTTCCTCATGCACACCATGTACATGGCAGTCCTCTCCCTTTCATCAAGATGTATGATAGCCAAACACTGCATATAAGTCTCAAAAATCATTGCAGAAAGAACTGAGTTAAAATTTTTCAAAGTATCTAAAGGTGTGCTTCTGTCATGGAGGATACTTTTAGCATATCTTCCAGAGACAGTGAGATGAAGTAAATTGGAATTTGACTGGCCATGCAAGATTGGGCTGAAATGGCAGAGTACATGTAATTAATTATGCATACTTCGTGTTTGCTGTGTACCACTTGTATACACTAAAAGAAGGTATTGATCAGACTTATCTTCAATGACCCAATATCATTTTTTGGTCCTTTTAGATAAATAAATCAAGGGCTGGGGACAGTTTGTTACATCACCCTCCTTCTCTTCCATTTATTAACTCAAATCAACCATCACTCACCAAGGAATTAAGTATGGAGCCTTCCTGCTTTATGCTAATAACTTATTCTCATAGTGAATATGCCTAGTCCTACTCTCTTTCCATCCCTTGCTTCAGAGTGCATTTGGAATCATGACTGAGGGCATGAAGGCAAAAAGTATATTCATCAATGGAAAGGAAGTAGCAAAAGCTTAGCATCATTGGCAATCATCATCATCATCATGGCCAAGCTAAATATGAGATTTATTGTGTACCCATGAAATAGCAAACAGGCTAAAGTTATTATATGAAGGTAGGTAGGGAGGGAGGGGCTCATATCATGAGCATGGGATAGGACCTATGGATTTATGCCAATTTCATCTAAGAGAGGACTAATATCCAAGTTGTCAGGTCAAAACATATGTCAACATTAGATATTTTTATCTCCCTAGAATTCAGGCCTTAAACTAGAAACATCACATTAAAACTGCATGAGTCAATGTGCTGTTATGCTCTTAAATACATCTGTACAAGACATGACTAATCAATTATAGGATTTTGTGATGATCTTTTGTTCTTAAAAACTTCACATTTTGAATAATTCACTTCTGACACAACACCTGAGATTTAATATTATTTGAATATATAGGGATATGACACAATGTACTATGTTCAGAGTTGGAAGCTGCCTAATTACAATAAAATACACTACTAAAAGCAAGAGGCTATAAATCCAAGAATGTACCTCTACTCTGAAAATCTGGCTAACCCTAACCCCCCACCTCCCTGTGACCAAAGAACCTCTAACATTTGCCTTAAAGAGAGGTTCTTAGTTTTTGGGGACCAACCCTCTTTACATAGATTTTAGAATAGTGTTCAAATGGTACTGGCTTAGTGCACCATCACAGTGGACCTTCCAATCATCCTAGCTCAGTCATGATGCTGTTCCTTTACTCATCCCTCACACATCTTCAGCAGGCTGTATCTCATCATTTGCCAAAGAATTCAAGACACAACCTAAAGTATAATAGTAGTGGTTCAATGCAGTCAAATTTTCATCTCATTTCGTTCAAAAGGCAACTTTAGTTAACATCGTAATTTTGTATTAATCTGAAGGAATGGGCTAAACTTACACGCCTATTCATATAAGTCTAATTTAATTCGCTCAGGACGTAGCCCATATACACATTGCCTCGGCCTATTGCAGGCCTAGGCCGAGGATATGATCCGAGTCTGCCACCAAAGTGGGAAAACTTTAGACCTGATGGTTTAATCGCGTACTGCGATTGAACATGCGCTCGCATCCCCCAAAGAAGCATGCAGAATTCTCCCAACTCTCAAAAGGGAGACACCCGTCCTTCCAAAATTAGGCGTTTTCCCACACTCTCCTGGCAGTCGTGACAACTGATTCTCTTCCATGATCCATATGGCTGCCTCGCAGCGGCCATGTCTTACCGTGAGTCACATGCCACATGTGATTCCTTTCACGCTTTCCGTCACTCGCTTATCAAAACCTTTCAACTATCAACGACTGTTCATGCTTGACGAACAAATGCTATACACGCTGCTTAAAGCAACTTTTTCTTTCAAAAGCGACAATGCACCACTTACTGTATTTTTCTTTTGAATGCCGTTATTTCACTGTCTCCACAATAGAGAACATATTTGCTTCGCGTCTACGAGGCCGTATGTCTTCCGAATTAAGCAGCTCAATAAAATTTCATTTCGAAAATTGCAGATATTTCAAAATTTTCAATCCCACGATTCCGTGTGGGAAACGTGACACCTGTGTCAAAATTGTCGGCAACGAATCCGCACATCCGTGTGTCACGTGGTAAGCTTTTAGTGGTGCTGTCGAGAGATGGGTAGCGTGATTCGTTTGCCGCTATTGTAGCAGGCTGATGTCGGCGTAGGTTCAGCGCCAAGCCTCACGTGAACAGTATTTGCATGGTAGGGAAAGGAAATACACTTGTTACCAGTTGCACTAAACGAAGTAAAGGGATGGAAACGAGGTCTGCCGATAGGCTCTGCCCAGTACGAAGAGGAGTGATCACTGGAGAATACGACTCAGTTCTGAAAGGGGTCGCAAATGGATAAACCCGTTTGAGTACATGACACGTGAATCAAAATGCCAAGTGATTTTGAGACTTTATTCCCGCTTAAATATGTACGCTTTCAAATCGGAAAGTTGATAACTTAATTAATTACAAACTAGTGGTTGTACCAATCAAGTTAATATCACGAAAATATGAGACACCGAAAGCTTGAGGTGATATTATGCATGCCCTAGTGCAGGGCTTCCCAACTTTCTTCACGCGCGACCCCAAAAATCAATTTCGTACTATTCACGACCCCATGCACTGAGAGAAGTTAGACAGGCTCCCCTACCTATGCGCTAAAATCGCAAAAAAACCGTAACTTTGCATTTAGTTGCCGGTTCGCGACCCCAAATATTATCTTTGCGACCCCAAATGGGGTCGCGGCCCCTGGGTTGGGAAGCCCTGCCCTAGTGGCTAATGCAGTGGTACTCAAACTTTTTGAGCCGGGGACGGACGTGACCAAATTTCCGCGTGCCGCACTTAAAAAAAAAAAAAATCTACCTGTACGAGGAAAAAAAATTCAAGTCGGGGTTATGGTGTTCATTGTGGGTTTCTTTTCACTGCAAAGTACATTTAGTCTTTGCGGGCCGTGGGCCTCTGAGTACCGCTGGGCTAATGGAAACCCCAGTATCTCGGTCCTTATTTGATGTAGAGGCGTGCAATTTTGGCAGTGGGCCAAGATATTCTCAAGATATTTCCGTTGAATGCCAAAATTTGTGGCATTCTCGAGTTGATCGGCAGAGACTAGTGGCACACTTGGGGTGGAATAATGCACCTGTAAATTGCGTAACGCGGCATTAAATGGTTCAGACAAGGATACGGACAATCATCACTCCGACTCCACGTAGCTTTATTCGCTTATCTAACTCGCCAACACGAAACTCTGACACCCAGAGGCAATCATCGCATTTCTTTTTATAAATCATCCTATAATTGGAGAAAGATGAATTTTTATTTCCATCAAACGCTGAGGAACAAATTAATAAGAGTTTAGAAGTTATTAAGAACACAATTTAAAAAAAAGAATGCTGTACGTTTCCTCTCCATGGATATCAATGGAATCACTTCACCTGAAATATCTCTTGAAAATCATTATCTCGTCCAATGAGTGCTATTTATCCGTGTCAAATAGGCCATTTATGCTTGAGCACATAGAGGATTACCTTCGTGGTAAAGTGATTACTGCTCTCATCAGCATCACGAAGGTCGGGCTTGATCGTGAATCCACATGCATAAATACTACATTTTATCATAATTATTATCTTCATCATCGACGCTTAACCATGAAGAAATCCAGGAGTCCTGATTCCGACAGCCAGGGCGGCCCAGATGAGGGGGGGGGGGGGGGGGCAGATGGGGCAATCTTCCCCGGGCCCCGCGTATCAAGAGGCCCCAAGGGGAGCCTCCAAAGGGTCTCAAGGGGGCTCCCAAGGGGTCCCGGCTTAGTTTTGCCCCGAGCACCTGGAAACCTCTGGGCGGCCCTACCGACAGCCTAACAAATGAAAATATGGATATAGAGGAAGATAATGTAAAAGAGAAAAACGAATAAATGCAAGCTAGTCAGAGACTGATTGCAACAATCGAAATAGAAGAAAAAGAATGAAACGATTCGGTTCAAGGTCACATCCTGTTAAAAAAAAAAGTCACTGTTGAGTCAACGGTGATTCAACGGTGGCTACTGTTGCACTCATGTTGAATGGCTGTTGAAAAATAGTTATTCAACAATGAATCACAATTGATTTGCTGACTTAAATTTCTCAAGATGTTGAGCTATTTTTCTAAGGGATCCAGCCTGCGCCTTCGCTTCTCGTGGAAGATGCACTGTACAGTAGGTAGATTGCTTTTGTTGAACTACTCCATCCTCACTCTTGGTGCGCTGCTGAAGGACATCGATGATGTGAGGTGCACCAGTTGTTTCTGGTACCGAAACGCCAACTTCTCCCAGTCTGTGTAGGCGCGTGACTGTAGGTAGCCGAATATTTCAGATACAGATCAGTTCATTTAACTCTCTCTGGCTGATCCGATAGAGCTTGTGTGAGGTTTAACCACAGGCGTATCCCGCACAAGGGCCAAAGAAGCGATTGTATGCTTTCTGAAGTGGGTTCTGAAGCACCGGCTTATCTGAAACGTTCAGGGAATAGAATGTTTTCCTTTGTGAATGTGTCAATATTTGCATGCCTTCAGTATTATTCTCCAGATATGAGATGTGATAGCTGGGTTGGATGCTGTCGAGCTCCGCTTCAACTCTATTGCTCAGAGAGAATTTTATATTCCAAGGAGCAAATACAATTTGCATCCTTGAAGTCGATTTATAACTCGGGAGTCAGGCTGAATGGACAGCAATCGGAAATCAATTATGGATTCTTGTGCCTCTGAAGTATTCAGGAGATTATGTTCCTTGACGAAGGAGCTTATGGTACAGGAAATGTATACCTTGTATGCATCTTTATACTGCAAAAAAGATTTACCGCAACAATAATTAATATTTATTGTACGATATTTAGTTCAAATGAAATTTTTTGAAACAGTTATAACGAGAAGAGATTAAGCTTTCGATTGCTGTAAATTCCACGAAGATCAACGAACTCAGAAGCGAGATATAGAAAGACAAAGTTTACATTGGCAAAATTCAGACATACTGGTGAACACCACTGCGTGCAGCCAATGCGAGAGAATCCAGCAGCGCAGGCACTCGAAGAAGCTAGAGACCACCAATTGTATCGTCAGAAGACTCTATAGCTGATTCTTGGGGATTTGTCTGCAAAAATGCTGCAGAATTCATCGAATGAAAAAATCTTCTTGGTGGCCCATCTCTCAATCTCACTTAGCACACCTTGAACATGCCCCTTTAGTGATGGTTCGTAAATATATTTGTGTGTAATTTTCACTATTCCATATCTCGCTCCAGAAATAGCCGATTTACAGCAGAAGATAGTTTAACATCTTCTCTTTCTAACTGAAACACAAATATTTTATTTCAGTTCAATGTAATACGAGGAAAATCCATTACCATAGCGTTAACTTTTTTGAGACTATATTTAACTAGATCACGGATGTGCAACCTGCGGCCCGCGGCCCGCGGGCCGCAAGTGGCCCCTTGACCCTCCTTCTTGCAGCCCGTTAATGCATAATGGAATAGATAAAATAAGTCTTTTTGCGGTCAATGGCCCATAACGATTTTTGTCATCCCTTAGTAACTAAACTAGAGATAGACTGAGTCCTAACACTTCCTTCCTTTATTATTGCTTACGCGAGGGCGCTAGATCTGGAGGAAGATTTTCAATAGCAATGGCTAATTTTGGGCGCTGGAATTTCCGCGGGGTGGGGCGAGGATAAGGATCATTGGCCAATCTGCGCGTCCTCATGCCCTTATATGCCCCAAGAGTCAAAGAGGGGCGTCTTTTCTTTTGCATTCTATGGCTCACTTTAAGAGTGAGACATTTTCATTCGGCCCACCGCCAATGTAGGTTGCACACCCCTGAACTAGATGATGTTAATTGGAAATTGAGGAGACAGCAGAAGTTCTCGAGTGCATCTGCGGAGGAGAACGCTTCAATTTTTTAAATACCTGTTTTTATAAAATGTCCGTGATGCATGTAATTTCGAGAGGGGCTATAATAGAGCCTTGAGGGATGTCCATCTGAACCCATCTTTTTTTTATTCCTGAGGATTTCATAGTGGACTTCCAGGGTGGATGGAAATCCCTGGATAATCTGGTTGCGGCCTAGGTTCTAGTTCGACATTTGCAAAACCTGACAACCTCATATGGTGGGGTTATTCTAGGTATTATTTAATGCCTTCAAGAACTCGTATTTTCAAGCGGAAATCGTGTAAATGGCGTCTGGGATGGGGACTAGACGATTGCTATGCAAGCAAGGGCGTTCTGCTTATCGCTTGTGGTGGTAAGTAGGTGGTTAGACGTAGAATGTGCGTACAGGGGAAAACCTTTTTCTTTTTTACAGTACGAGCGATACGATAATGTATTTGCAGTCATGGTCGGTATTTTACTTGATCTGGATTCGACGAGAGAATATGCCTTTGATAAAAATCACAATACTTTCACCACTCAGGTCGATCCGATAAGCTTCGTGCGTATGGTATCCAGCCACGATGGGCACTAGAAAATTCACTATTTGACAAATACTATTTGTAAAATAGAAATATAATTTTAAATGTATATTTCGAGAAGCTTTTTGCAACAGAAAAGTACTTACCTAATAATATTTCTAAATAGGAATAACACTTTTCCCATGGAGCACTGAAACTTTCAGTTTAAAAAAAAACTAACGAGTCCAAAACTCTGAAACATTAATATTATTCTTTTTTTTCTATTCAACACGAATGGGGTGGGGATTTTGAGATCTGCTGTGGAAATTGTTCATATCCGAAAATATAGAGGGAACACCCAAGCGACGATAGAGCCTGTACAATAAATAATGTACAGTAAATAAGGCGCCTTGAACCTGTAAATAGGAAATGGCAAAAGAAGGCCCAACCTGTGGACTCATATTTCCACCTTAACTAAATATATTTTCGTATAACAGACGCTGTGCATAGGCAGATTTGTTTACAAGAGACTTTTAAAATTTTACCCGAATATTATTTTCTGCCGAAGCAAGGCAACGAACGAGCATTCAAAAGTATATAGTTTCTCGGTGAGAATGATTATTAGGATACAACAGCATAACAGCACAACAGCTCTAGACAAGCGATGTTTAAATTGCGACCCGGTTTCCATTTCCTTGCAGCCCAGCAATATTTTACAAAAATTACGATGTTAAATATGGGATTTTTATTCCAATGCATACCGTTCCCCCCCCCCCCCCCGACGAAAATATCAGCAACCCTCACCGAACCCCCAAAAAGTTTGAGAACGACTGCTCTAGACTCAGGGAGAGATAGTCCAAAATTAGTGTTTCTCTTCTTGTGAGGAATCCCTTGACTCCGGAGGACTTCAAAATACTACTAGTCCTTGGAAGAATGAAGTCAAGATGAAGGTTTTGCAAAATAAGTAGCAGGATTACTTCAGTTGGGCAATTATGAGTCCATGGGTACAGTATATATCCTTGTTTTGGTTTTGGCAGACTAGTAGGAAAATACTTCTCAAATAGTAATTTCCAATAGAAAATGGAAAAGATCAAGCCCTACAAATCCATATATTTCATTCCAACTGTTCCGGATTTCCGGATCTAGTGTGGACCCCACTCACCAAAAAAAGTCAAAATCCTCTGGTTGACTCACGGATTCGTTGTTAAATAGCTTTTTACTTGACTATTTCCCATTCTTATTCCAACTAATTTGAGAGTCAAGTATTTTATATTTCTATTTGAAATAATTTTGTCAACTACTGTATTTTCCCCATTTCTGGAATCCAACCACGAAGAGTTCCTTTGTCCTTTCCTGCCTTGTCTTAGACGAACTAATAATCTAGGATTATGTTCAAATCGTATCAAGGCCTAATGTCTTTGCATTTTAGGAGTTCATTTGCATTTTGAAGGTGGAACGTGCGTTGGTCTTCTTGCGGCCATTTCTAGCTTTCCTTTCTGCTTTTGCATGTTTTTCCAGCTTTGCGGCGTCTGGCCTCTGACGTAACTTGCATCATGAAGTACATATGCTCTTTCGGCTCCAGTTGTAGGATGAAGTTACGTAGTTTCAATTCAGCGTTGGAGTATGTGATTGGTGCCTCATCCGCTAGTTCACTGCTGACTCCTTGGTTGGAGACGGAAGGAGACAAAGGAAAGGGACAAAGCCGGACAAAGCTCAGTAATGAGTCTGAGCATTGAGACACGTGTGGCCATCTATGTAGCATAGCGGTGTCAAAAAAGGCCGCATGGCCACTGTAGATGGCGCTCTCCCTCAGGGCTGCACTCCCTTTCAGGTAGAAACAAATCAGTAGATCGTGAACGTTCCACAAATACTGTGAGTACCAGTAGGCCACCCTAACATCATAACGAGGAACTTAGAGGACAATCAATGGCTACTTCGGCTTCAGATGCCTATCTTCCTCCTTGAGGCCAATATAAATCTGTACTCCCACGTTGAAAAAACTATTGCTGTTCCTTCTCATTCAGTCCTGTGTGGACAACGTGCACCTTTTTCTGTGTCGGGATTCCGGTGAGGAAAGAGTCAAACAAGGAGTGCGGATGGAGAAAGCTGTAGAGATGAGCTAAATCGTTGTGTAAATCCACCATCCTTTAACTAAAAAACTATGTTCAAAGCTTACATTGATACAAAACTTGATAGTCCAAAAAACCAAACGTGAGGGCCAGTCTGATCTCTTCTCCTTGCCGTAGAGTTATCAGTTCCACACCAGTCCGCCGGGTGGTTAAACGAACAACTTTATGTGAATGGTCATTTGTTCCTTGGGCACAAGCTAGAGAGCAGATAATTGAAGCGCATTTCTTAGAAAATGGACTCAGCGGTTTTTTAACGGACCACTTTTCCTGAAAGAAAAGAGACCACTTGATCAAAGAGCTCCATTTTGTCTGTCCAATATCTTTGGATACAAATTATTTGCCTGATGACTGCGAAAATTCGTTTTCAATGATATCGGAGCGACTTACGCATTTAGATCGAGAGATCCGGAGCCCAAAAAGACCAGTCGGTAGGCTTCATGCAACATGGACGGACAACATCGCGAATCTTTCTCACACCAGGCTCGATATTATCACATGCCGAGCTAAAGACCGTCGCCTGGGATTGCGAACACTGGAAGATGTTCCTCCGCCTGCTCGAGTCGCGACCCCATTAAGTCGGGATTAGCAGTCTCGGAAATGTATGCATGTATGTATGTCTGCGCGTGTCAATAGACAAAGACTGGAGTTACGCATGACAAATATTTGAGGGCTCCTCAGAAAGTACTGTAGGTACACATTACTTTTTTTCTGAGACACAACATAGGAAGTGTCCCAGAATCCTCCTTCGCCACATAACCACTCATTAATTTTGCGTTTTGTCCCATCATGACCTTTCGAATTGTGTCAACATTAGCATCTTTGGATAGCCGTTTGAGAGGCTGGAAAACGGATTCAAAGTCGTTGCGGAGCTGAAAGCTACGACCACGAGGTTCCTCGAGCTTCGGAAATAAAAAGTAATCCCTGGGTGCTAAATCCTGAAATTAAGGAGAATGGGCATTAAATCCCAGCCCGGTCGAGTGATGTTGGCTGTGCGGGGGCGAGCATTTTCGTGTTGTAGGAGCACTCCTACCTGCAAAAGGTAAAGTATTTACTTTAGCAAGGTTGGCAACAATCCTTCGGATCTACATTGTGACGAATACTTACTTGAGTCAGTCCTCGACTCCCTTTCAGCTGCTCTTTCTTGATGCCTTACAGCAGCAGTACTTTTGCAGGCCCCGTGCTCTTCATCATGATTGCGGTCACTTGCTCATCGAGTTCCTTGTTCCTGGACCAGAGGGGGAACGCGGGGCATGCCACCCGGAAAAACCACGTTAGACCACTTCCATATCATGAGCCAATTGCTTACAGTTACAGCCTGCTTTCTCTGATCATCACCGTGTGCATACTATTTTTACCACCTTGAATGCTCGGCACACCTTTATTTTCCTACCTTGTTGAGTGAAACCTTTTATCACAGACATCCCTTTCCTGCTTCAGGGTCCAGCGTGTCCCAAAAGTAATTTGCCCGAGAGGATAGCATGAATTGCGAGCATTTCGTTATATTTATTATTATTATTTTGGCGAATAGTGTAAACTCATGTTATGGAGGTATTAAGCAAATAAATTTATTGCTCTTTTGTGGTCATTCTGCTTTGTATCTTGCAGAGAAATTAACACCAAGTTATTTCGCTGAGTATGTCATTCAGTTCCTCCTCGGCACAAACGATACACTGTTGCTGACGATGTCACTTCGAGTTCCTTGGTTCATAGAGCAGAATTTAAGTTCGTTCTCGTTCGTTTTAAACATCAGTTGTATTGATGACTCTGATTAACTAATAAATAAACTAACATTTGAATTCTTTGTGCTGATGTTTACACGGACCGACCACTTTCAACCACCCTATTTTTTATGGTAACATCGCAGGACACGATGCACTGTGCTGTGCACGATGCACGATGCACGATGCACGATGCACTACTTCAAGCGGCTTTGCTCTTCGCCCTCCTCTGTAGGTTTTGCAAGGAGAAAGAGGAGGATCAGTGTTCAGCGACCTCTTTCCCACGCATTCCACTCCAGTTAGAAGAGTCTAGAAGAACGAGCATATTGACTTTCGACATCGACATGCTCTTTGCAGGGTAAACATTGCATTGGGAGCGACGTGGTACTATGAAATTATGCCTCAGAAATTGGTTCAAATGACTCGAACGGTGGCGCGTGGGTCACTAATCGATATGTGACCTAATTAATTAAGCTCAATTGAATTGTTGAACTCGAATCTTACCGTGCATGTAGTTATGACATGAGGGCAACCTTGGCCCCATCCTGTCTTTTAGTGATTAGATGGGGTTTTGACCTCTTCTCCATGTAGGTGACACTTTTTTTTGCCAATCTCTTTACCTCTTAGGCAATCCTGCAAAGCCGCACCGATTCAACGCACTATAAAATGTAATATTCTTCATTGTTTTGCTCTTCTGCCCGTCTTTTTCAGAACTCAATTATCTCCCCTTGCCTCCTCAACCTCATTATGTCTCTTTGAATGACAGGTTTTCCGGCTACACCCTTGACAGAAACCCTGAGGGTTTCTGTCAAGGGTGTAGCTAATCTCGCAGAATCTCTCTTTAGCCACCATCTCTCTTCACTCACGAGTGCAATCACGAATGTGAAGTCAAAACTTGGATTGGGAATGCTTCTGGGGTTTTCAGTACCAGATACTACTTGCAAGCAATTTCTTTGCTGCACGCGGCGGCACAGCCGTGCAACGGTTACTAAGGATCAAATAGCAAACTGGATAAGCGCAATCCAATCCAGTAATGATTCTTCTCTCACCGGAATTTTGGAAAAGAGTATGCACTGTGTGGGTTAGTACGTGAGAGAAGCCACTGAGGATAGATAGGAAATGGAGAAAATTGAGATAAACGGGTTGTTCGTCCCTCTCTACGCGGCACGAGCCAGTTCGTGCTTACGGATTTAAATGGCTCATCGTCGGGGGAATTATTGTTCTCAGTCCAGACTTAAGGTATCTAACCAAGGCACGTTCATGCAATTTTCACATCAATAGCGAAGTCATTTTTTGACATTATGTGTCATACATTAATCTTGAGATCTGTGACTGTTATATGCCACTCCGCAAACGAAGCACATAGATATTTATTTTGTTTCAATGCAGCAAACTTCAATAAAGTTGAGTGTGTCTTTAATTTTCCGTTTCTGGCATGGAACAATATGACCTGACGAAACGTCAAACCTGCTTGTTTAACGTTTCGTCAGGTCAAAGTGACTTTGCTTTGGCTTTGCCTGGGATCGAACCCACGACGCTGTCGCCTAGCGGATTGGGAAACTGACCTTTTCAGGATCCCTCATAAACATCTCTCGGCACTCGAATGTGATTATACTCCCCTTATTTTTTACGGAAAAGGTTAATTTTAACTTGCTTTATTGTTTGAATTTGTCTCTCAAGATTGCTGCGCGAGAAAGATAGGGAAAAAATGTACTGGGCGCTTTGCTCGGAATGCGGGTGGCACCAGCAGCCTCAGCAACTTGAAATTCCTTGGAATTATTCATGAACTATTCAAGTATGATAGTCCTCAAGACAATAAAGGAGAAGTCGTTGAAAACTGACAATGGAAAAAAAACGATTCGGGTTATGCGAAAGCGAATTCATGAAGGAACCTTCCATTCGGTCGTCCGATAAAGCCATCCTTCGTTCACCCCGTATCCCTCGGATGCCGGGGCTGAAAACCATTCCGAATTGCTTTCGGCACGTTTCACCTATATATTCATTCATGAGCCGATTTCTGAAACAGGGGATCCAATCATGTATTGTCCACTCCATGGTCATTATGGCAATCATTTAGTTATCAAATTACAGCTGTTGTCATGGAAAATGTTAAATTTGGAAGTTGAGTTGCATATCGAGGGAGGTCAAGGTCGTTTCCTGCCCAAAGAACCTAAAAAAAAAAGAGCAGAATATCATCCGTAGTTGAGAGGGTGAAGATCCTTCGGCTTCTCTCAGCTGCAGTCTGCTTCAATCCCATCCAATCGCTCGAACTTCGGTGGGCACCCAGTAAGATAATCTGAGGAGACACATCCATGTAAATGAAAAGGCAAAAGATATTTGAAAGGATGCGAGCTGCAAGAGAAACTGTGAAGGCTTTCTAATGACAACTTGCGTTTCGAATATGGAGGATCCGAATTCCCTGAGACGGACGGACGAATTCCCTGAGAGGGGTGATACAACTCTGTCGGACCGCTGGGGTCAGACAATGAACATCCACATCGACTTGAACAAAAAATGTAAATTGGAGCAATTTCATCATATTAAATAAGCAAAACAATTTCTCTTGCAAATATGTAATGCTGAAGACATTCCACGCTTAACAGCCATCGTGCCTCCAGATCCATAATTGAAGCGTTACCTGAGGTTGTAACTCCTACTCTGACTATCGAGTCATATCAGCTCGAGTTCACTTCAGATGGCTGAAATGCCAAATCGAGATGCATGAAAAGATGAAAGTTATGGCACTGGCTTTCTTTGGTTGCGTGATCTCTCCATCGCAAGTTAATGTCAAATGAATTTATGGGGTCATGAAGTGAGCTCTGACCTATTCTATTTCCATGGACTGGGCTGGAATTTCTGGTTGCTAAATTCTCAATTGCTAAGCTGTAACC
Source organism: Darwinula stevensoni (assembly GCA_905338385.1). Taxonomy (NCBI): domain Eukaryota; kingdom Metazoa; phylum Arthropoda; class Ostracoda; order Podocopida; family Darwinulidae; genus Darwinula; species Darwinula stevensoni. The sequence continues at coordinate 26,117 of CAJPEV010000768.1, read as the reverse complement.
TCTAAACACCCATTTGAGATTAGCAACCGTTGCCAACATAGCTGAGTGGGCTCAACTGGACGCTTTCATGATGTCACAGTAGATCCTAAGCAAACCAGCGTAGAGACCATCATGTCTGCACTGTTGGGCACAGGTTTTTTGTTCCATTAAATGAAAAAAATCAACTCTGCAGGAAATTTCACTTGATTGAAATCATCTCATTGGCTATCGACTTTTGATAGGCAAAAACAATGCTTTGTTTTCGGAAGGGGACTATCGGGAACGAGTGTGATGGAGCCCACAACGACTTGGAGGAGGTAAGAAGAAGAAGAAAATAGAGAGCAGGACACGGGATATTTTCCAGCTCCCCGCTGCAACTTCGAATACGGACACCCACGTGATGGAAGGCAGAGGTTGGCTTCGTCTGCAGCGTCACCTTTAAATAATCGGTGGAGGTCATTAGTTGCAGATCCCAGTCAGGGAATGAGGCGGGGAAAAGCTCACGAGAAAGAGCAGAGAAAAGGAAGATAGGTCGGAGAGGTACGAGACAGAGGATTAGGCAGATGGGATAGGATAGGACTGGGAGGGAATCGCCTAAGTCTGACGAGGATAGCCGCGCTAAAGGGCACATTATTCTCAAGAAGTGGATTACGCTCTCCTTGGTAACTGGATTCTGTCGCAACATACGTATGTACGGAGGGTAGCCTACTAACTTCAAATGGAGGTACTCGTACTTGACCTCAAGAAACCCACTCTTAGGTTGGCTTCTATTCTCAAGATGTACGTGGGTTATCCCAAAAGTTCGAGAACAAATGTTAATATTTTCTTTGCATGTGATCCGGCAGCAACGGTCTCATCATAGTGTTCATATTGATGTCTCATGGTGCTAACGTAGGAATGATCATGTAACTGCTCCTTCCCGTTGCAAAGATATTGCATTTTTAAGTAGACCTACATTTTACCACTAATGTAAGAAGATGATCGGATCCAGCGAGGTGGGATTTGGTTTCTGTGGAAACAGAAAAAGTCTCAGGTCGTGAGCTGCGAGAAGTTTACAGGGACAGACCTTTCGGGAAAAGTGCCATAAATAAGTGGATGCATCGCTTTGAAGCAGAATGGATTCCAGTGGATGATTCGCCAAGAGCGACCTGACCTTGACGCACGCTTGGAGCATGCTCCCGCAGCGAATCAGTGGGTTCAAGTGACTACAGCAAACTAGTTTGCTGAAAGACTCGAGAAGCTGATGGAACGGTAGCAGAAGCGTGTGCAGCTGCGCGGGAAGTATATTGAGAAGGTTCATTTGGAATAACGATGCATTTGATGTTTCAACTTGATGTAGAACCAAATGTTCTCGAACTTTTGGGATGACCCACGTGTATTTGTCTTCGATGCTAAGAACGTTGTATTTGGGACAACATTCTCGTTTATGAGATCGAGAATGAAAAATGGTATGTGCAAATCCTTATGCTGTAGGTCCCCCGTGCTTGGTCTAGTAGAGTACGACTTTGCATGCGATCGTTTCTTCGTGTCCTGCCATCATGGTAGACCGAACCGATTATTGCTTCGCAAATAAGCTGAGGATTGGAGCATATCGATGTGTAATTGAGACAGCAGACATTATGCATTTGTTAATTTGTGGTGACTATGTCGTCGCATGGAGGTTTGTTGGTCGAGAAGAAATACTGTGATCAGGATCTAGGACTACAGGGTGACTCAAAAGTCCTTGGACACCTATTGAAATAACATTGGACAAATGATAGCCAGGTGATTTTTTTAGTGAAGCAACATCTACTACATATCTATTTGCCTTCCAAGATTCAGGTCGAAAGCTCTTGATATGGTTCCCAAAAATCAAAGAGAAGGAGTGATTTTTCAAAACCAGAGTGGTCTTCCAGCAAGCAGGATCTCAAAGCTCACCAAAACCCCTCGATCTACTATCTACAGCATTATTCGGCGATTGCTCACAAGGCAAAATCCACCATCGACTTCTGCAGAACTCACTTTCCAGACTTGATTTCCCCAGAAGAATGGCCTGCTAGTAGTCCTGATTTCAATCCATTGGATTACAATGTGTGGTCCTACTTGCAGGCCAAGGTCTGCTGCAAGCCACACAAGAGTATCAATAGCTTGAAGCTTGATCGGCTGAAGGAATGGAATGAAATGTCGATTGATCAGTTGTGAAGAATCGTAAATGATTTCCCAAAACGTCTGAAGCAGGTTATTGCCTCAAATGGTCATATTTTTGAAACATAAAAACATGGTTGGTTTAGTTTTTCGTGATCTATGCACTGGTCAAATCAGAAATTAAATTCGTCTTCATCAGAGAATGCTACACTTGATTAAAGGTGTCCAAGGACTTTTGAGTCACCCTGTAGACTAGATAATATATATATATCAGTTATCGAATTATGGTGTTTTCTCACATAAAATTCTCAAAAAAACCAAATGGTTGTTACGTCACTATTGAGAAATATCGAGACAAAAAACGAGCTCTAGGTGTGACATAATATATTTCCTACGAAAGAAAATTTTCCAACCGAGACTCTGAGATGATTCATTTCGAGGTTAGGTCGGGATCCGGGGACTTGAAGATCCGGTTGAGCCCCGCAATATTCTCAGCTCCCTAACGAACCCGGGGAGGTAATAGAATTACGAGCGATGGAGAGGGATGGCAATTAGGAAGCACGATAATGCTAGAATTATCGGTCTCCCGGATCCGGTGACGATGCTTACGACGTATCAGGGGACTGAGTTCATGCACAGCTCCATCTTCTGCGTGACTCTGTGGCTTCTTGATGGAGATATGCCGTTTCCCACTTCGTGTCCATCACGAGGTTTGACTGAGAAACGGAAAGTTCACCTTATTGGCATGTGTTTTCATATATTAAAACTGCTGTGAAGATTCAAAGTAATGCCTGAAGAACGTTTTATCGTACCGACAACAAGCCAAACCCACGGTCGTGGAGATAACTTATGCGAATGCAGTGTGAGATGCATTATTTGTAGTTTGATTTTTTTTTTACCATTGATGGGCGCATGAAGTGATTGCATAGATCTAAAGATTCACCATTCGAGTCAGAATATCCTATGGTCAAAGTAGTATTTGGGAAATGACGTTTGGAAAAAGCAGCCACGTGTAAGAAATGTGGATGGAGGGTTCTTTCCTGTGAGTCATGCATCTCCTGCTGGATTTTGGCAACCGGCAATACGAAGCAAATGTATTTTGACAAAAGGGAGTGTTTGCAACACTAATAACAAATGAGGGGAAGGGTGGGACATTTGCATACTCGAGGAGCGGAACGAGACTGAGCAGGTGCGCATGAGAAATTCCCCCATGCCCCCATTCTCCACCCCACCCCTCCCCCCGTGCCCCATTCTCCACCCACCCTTCCCCCCGTGCCCCATCCCTAATCCCACCACGTACCATCGCATTTTCCTTTATTACATTTGTAATATGGATTCAATTTGCATACATTATTAAGAATGTGCTCCTTAAAGGCAGAAGAATGAAGAGGCCATGAAATTCGCTGGGAAAGAAGGCTAAAGAGCAAAGTTTTGCATTTCTATTTTATTTTTCGCTAGAGCAACACTCAAGGAGGTAGACAAGTAGGTGAAGTAAAAAGTTCAAGCTCAGCTAGGTCATAGAAAACCCAGAATGGCCAATTACGATGCATGTCTCCATCAGTATCAAGCTTCATCTAAGAGGAACGAGGTTTTGGTAGATGCGCTGCAGATCGATGTAAATGTCAATGAATTCAATGATATTCATTGGTAACGTCGGTTGAGTAATTAAGTTGCCCCAGGCTGACGGGTGTCCCTTTTTCTTCCCTTCTCGTTTCACTGTTCCTACGTGGCACGGACCGTAGAGATGACTCTATACCTGGTGAAGGTGAAATTTCATTCGGGCAACATTGAAAGAAACTTGTAGCAAGAAGGTTGCTTTTCGTTTCCCTCCAGCACACGAATGACGATGCGATTCCATATAAAGCTGCGGAAGGTGGACGTACCCTCGGAACCTCCGAGAGAAATCCCACAACGAGTTAGGGAAGGTTGGAAACAACATCATCTGTTCGTCTGCCTCCCGTCGCGTTGAAACGGAAAAAAATGCAAACTGAGTAAAATATGGATGAGCCTTGTTGAGGAAGGGGACGCGTACGAGTGAAAGGAGGAAAGGGGAAGGAAGCCATTAGTCTAATGGATTTCGTGATGAACTTCGTCCTGGAAGGAGCAGGAGCTAGTCATCATCACACCATGCATTTGAAAAGAGTCGACGGGGTGAGAGAGGGGAAGTCTTGCAACGTTGATGATAACTTCCTCGGTTCATTTTCCGATTCGTTGGGCTACGGCCATCCCCACGACGCTGATCATATTTGCCCCTTTTCATAATGGGGTCCTAGTCCCTCGAGAACTTCTCCGCAATGAATGCAAATCTATATCCAACATCCATCTCTCTCCGTCTGTAGGCGAAAAAAAGCGGCAAAAATGAACTCAGTAGCGAAGGAGAGAGAGAGAGAGAGAGATTTTCCGGCAGCCCTGGAAAAAAAAAAAACGTTTTGAAAGAGACGAGAGATATAAGCGGCCTGCCTAGCTCCATATGCTCCTCTTCGGAGAAAAAGGGAGGAGAGACCTGGAAGCGGAATATGGATGCGTCGGTGTTTGTGATGCAGACGCAAACAAAATATGAACTAAAGCGCCATATGCTCAAACTATTTAGTGAAGTGATTGACAGGTCTCTGAATGCATCTCGGTTCATCGTAAACACGGTCGGTGAAACGCGAGACGCACGGTCCTGATTTTCACGTCTCGTCGCTTCCTCTCCGCATGGGACCCTCCCATAGACTCATGTCGTATGGCCAGACGTCGATGACACGAGGAGATTACGCTTTGTGATGGAGACGAGAACAAAGGCAAAAGAAACATGACCCCGACAGACCGGGCGGGAACCCGTTCTTGTATCCTCGAGGACGACTTCGATGCGCTGATGACCCTTCGCTCCGATTATACGAGTCCGAGGGCACCAAATGGACCCCATTAGGCCTTCAAAAGAAGCAGCGAATGAATGCAACGAAAAACACGGTCGATGGAAGAGTAGCGAGATGGCCTTTCTCGTATTGTGACGCCCACACACTGTGCTTCCGTGGGAGTTTCTAAACCCGACTTTGTGCAAAGTCGATTTAATGTTAAGCTTCGATCGAAACGAGGTTCGTGTTTATCACAGCCTTTCCAAAGACGTTCCGTCAAAAAAACCTTTAGCTCGTGTCGACTCACGACGATACGTTACCGTGGGAGATTGCTCCTTCCCGAAGCGATTCATCCCAATAGTGCACGGAAAGACGCCGAGTCGACTTGGCCGTCGAAGGATGCGCGTCAGGTCAGGTCAAGGCATGTTTAGAGGTCGGCGGGTCTCAACGTCAACCGGTCCCCACTGCACATGTAATATCGAAGCGTCGCAAGCTATTTCCATTAGTTGGGTTTTCATAGCCTCGCTAAAACGCAAAACTCCCTTACGTCGTTCAGCGATAGTGGCCTGAGTTGATTCGCTTCTAAACAAGCCTACTCGAGGCACTCGCTCTAACGTGCTTCCATAGAGGTTTAACGTCGACGTTAAAGCGACTTTACGTCGAAGCGACTCGAAAGACTCCCTTAGAAATGCGGTGTGAGAATGTTCTCTTCGTCCCCTCGGATCAGGATGCGTGGAAAATCGTTTCTCGAAACACAAAGAGTGAGCTGTTCGTAGGAGGAATCCATGGGATTCAGGCAGCCACTGCGACGAACAGCCGTCAACGTGTCAGCACTACTCAACCTTTTCAGGAGCGATGAAACGAGTGATGCAACGAGCGGCGAAGGACAATCGCGTTCTCCAGTAGGATTGGGACGTCAACTGGCATCACTGCTCATATTGACACACCCAATCGAAGTCGAGCGCTCATTTCGTAAGATAAGCCTACCTCATTAAGATTGGTATCTTTGTGGAAGCGTGTCATTCTACCGTCTAGTAAGGTATATTGCTGCATGGACGGTGCGACGCAACCGAGCAAGGCCGTCTTATTTCTCTGCGTTTGCAACCGTCGAGCGAAAAGGCTCGCTCCATCTCTCAACACTGCGCATTAAAATGGAAACGATCCCAAAACGGAGATGGCACTTACACATGCATTTATCATTTCTCGCGTTCGAATTCGTAATTTTTACTGTCTTCGATTATGCGTAATGAGACACACCGACAAATAGTAAATACAGACAACTCCGAAAGTCGATGGATTGGATTTCTACTTCTTCTCCCGCGAGAGCATATGGCACGGATCATGCGAAATTAATCGTCCTCATGCAGGCCATAGGGAGCATGTGCTTCAAAGCTCTTCCTCTATGACTCGGCCTTCATACCCAGCCATGACCATTATTATTATTGTTATGATAGAAGAGAGGGTGCAATAAAACCCTCAACTGCGACGGCTTGGAATCACGCAATTCCCCATGCTACATGTGATCATAAAACTTTGAGAACAAAACATCCCCCGCCCCATCTCTCCCGTTTCCCGATATCCCTTCCATGTAGCATGCTTAAGCCACCGTGGGCAGGAAGAGGTACTTCAAAAAATCGGTCGATCTTATCCCATCTTTGATATCGCTTTCTTCGCTTCTTTCTTCCTCCCACACGAAATATTACTCCTTTCGGCGACCTGCAACCTTGGTTCTGCCTGAAATCCCTCCAAAATCCCCATACTTTCCCGTGGAACGAGTAAACATGCTCGGTAAGAATATCTTTGGATCGGATATGCGATATCGAGGGATGAAAAGGAAAGAGAAATGAGAGACAGGCGAGTACAGTATATATGCGGGGGGGGGGGGGGGCTCACCAGATGAAGCAGGCCATATCGCGGGACTCTGGGGAAGGAAAGGAGTAAGCCCGGAAAAGAGGGAGTGTATCAAGTTGAAAGGTCCTGGATGTATGTGAAGGCATCTCCCAAGAGAAATAAACGTCCACGAAGGGACGCCTGGGGAAATAAACAGCTTGGACCGAGCCGAGCCAGGCACGAAAGGGATGCAAAAGGGGCTTCAAGCTCATCGAGGATGGAAGGAATCGAGAATCGACGAAGTGATCCCCCTCGAGACGCGAAGGATCACGTCTCATCTTCATCTATTTCTCTTTTTCTTGGTTTTGTTCCAAAAAAATGCAGTACTTGTCTAAATCTGTCGCTTGCTCGGCATCCACGATGCAGATGTTCTGCTACTCTTGGGCCATTTCTACACCGAGCACATTTAAGTCTGTAGTCTCTTCATTCTCGCAAGGTATACATCACGTCTTCCATTTCCCATTTAAATTGCATTGGAGTGTTATGGGTTTTGGTGACCATAGACAGAAGTCTCTAGATAAGTGGTTTACTGAAAGAAAGCCAGGAGAGATGATTGACCACAGCAAGCGAACACATCGGCCTAGGTAATCCTGCTGGAATCGAAGATCTATACGATCTAAGTCCTATATGATCCAGAAAATTTCTCTAGGATCCTAGCATTTTTCTATAGGTTCCATATAGGGGCTCTAAAGGAGTCCTATAATAAGGGGTCCGAATACGCGGTAAAGCAACCTGAAGAATAGTTACCCGACTTCTGCATTCGTGTTCATATTTAACATGATCCATGCAGGAGGCCCTGACCCAATTTGTTGGTCTGTAACGCTGTGGTTCCATCATCCCCCTTTCGTGTGCTAATGATTCCAAGTATCATTAGGACTGGATTGATGACTTCATATCGCCCATCGGGGGTGCAAAGTGAGGAAGACAGAACACACGCAAGTCATCCAAAGAATTTTTTGTTATTCTCATTCTCATTCTCTCCCAGCCGTCTCGTCCTAACATTGAGCTAGATGAAGGAATGAGTGCTGCGTCCGAACTCATTACTGTCCCTTTTCTGCTCTCTCGCCCTTGACGGCAGAATCTTTCTCGGCAATCCCATCTCCTCTCTCTTTTTTCGTTCTTTTTTTCTTATTTGTTCCAGTCTTTTCTTGAAGTTTCCATGCCTGCTGCATGTCCGAGTAATTTCGTCTCTCATGCTAACCCGTTCACTCCGGACAATTTTCAGCGATTATGGATCCAATGATATTGTTTATTGATTTATTTCCGAATGATTTTCTCTCAGAATCTGGGAATAGTGGAAGGGAGTTCGTTTAATAATCCTTGAATTGCATTCGTACCTGGAAGCGAAATAGAGCCGAAACTAGAGCAATGTATATTCCTTCTAAAGGGTGCTTTCAGCAGGAAATTCCGACGAAAAAGTGGACCCCTAAGCGATGGAATGCGATTGAATACTATTGCAGAATGGGCTACATGCGAGAAGTGAAGGCGACAGAAGTCGGTCGAAGCAATTTCTACTAGGGCCAAATTTAATTTCCATCGGATATGAAAGCGGCAGTGTAAATGCCCGTGCAGGCACGGGGTGAAATAAATCGAATGAACAAATTTCGCTCACGCCTTTCTGCTCTCTTCGTCAGTTTGATTGGCCGGCCCTTAAGCAGCCCCTGAAGCAAGATTTCGTGCACGTCGTTCTGCTCTTTCATATCCCCTGACTGTCACTGCAGAAAAGTCTCTCTTTCTCGCATGTTCAGTAGATAACTCCACAGAATAGTTTAAATTCCCCCTCCCTTCCCTTTTTCGTAGCATTTTGAGAACAACGCCAAAATTCAAAATAGTAATATCGAACACTAACTGAATGCTGCAGACTTATGTGAAGCACAGTGATAAACCGGCGATGGGACAAAACTATGACATGTGAAGATCGCGGCCAGCAGTTGCCATAGCAACAACGTCCGTAGCAGACAATGCCTCGTACTCTCATTGTTGGTTGTGAGCACTTCGCCAGGGAAGGCATTCAGTTCAATGCTATTCTTTCCGTCGAAATTTGTCCCTATTAATCAAAACGTACGACTTTTTTTTACTTTTGACCCAATAACCCTCCAGGCCTCCAGGTCATAAGTTTTCGATCGACACCTCACTCGAGAAAATCCGTTCATCCGTATTAGATGAGTTTCCGGAAATTACACACGGCCTCTTATACATACGGATGGATGAGACCATCGATCGCGACAGCAACAGAAAATAGCCTGCAAGTTAGAGGCTCATCAGAGAAATGCAAATTTGAAGAACAAGAATTACCACTGAAGAAATTTGCTTGCCGGGAAGCAGTCTGCTGATGCCAGACTTTGAAGTAGGAGCCCATGCAGGAACGGCAAAATCCATGACAAGTTGGGCTACGAAGAGACGACGTTTCGATGCAGCTGAACAGGTATGCAACTGCGAAATAAAGAAAAAAAATTGTCAAAAGCGTAGAAGTAAAACATATGCTAATGCCCCTCGACACATCTTAATTGCATCATGAATGTGTGCTCTCTACTCCAGTTCGGAGAGGTTCACGTAGTTCTTGATATTTCTCAGGGTTAAATGATATGCAATTGTGTATGCCCAATTGGGCGAATAAATTACCTTGTCCATCAGAATGTATAAAGTGGGAGGTTCACGAGGAGAAAATGTGATTTCTAGCTTGAAGCCAGATCAGCCAAGAGAGGAAGGTGCCTGGAGACCATTAGCAGAGTGGCCAGCAATAGACAAGAATAGGACGTGAAGGCCAGATTAGTCACGGATGGCTAGTGAGAAGACATGCTTTCTCGAGTCGGGCATTTCAGGAATACCCGCAAGAATTCCTCAGAGAGAAGAGTGCCTGAAGACGGTCGGAGTTGGCAGCAATCAGTGGCTTGGTTACAACACTGATTACTGCCAATCGACAGGAATGGGACGTGAAGGTTGCGTTAGTTATCCCTTCTTATACCGGGAGCCAGACAGCCAGGGGATAATTAAGGGGGGGGGGGGGGGGGGGGTGGCTGGAGGGGTTAGACAGAAATAAGGCGCGATGGCTACATGTAAGAACAGAATCACGATATGGAGAGTTTGATATGAGTTGAGGAAGCAAAGACTCACATTAAAAACTTTCATACGAACCAAACGCACACTTTGATGCTAGACCAGCGAGGTTCATGCCCTCGATAACCTCAGACCAATCCAGAAAAACTGAATTTACGAATTTTCCTAGTCGATACGAAGAAAGAGGTCCATTGATGAGACAGTATGTCGGCTTTGCATTCATTGAAAACCGAGATGACAGCCATTTGCAGCTTTTGGACGCTCAAGAAGACTAGGAAGCGAAAATATATTATGGCTTCAACGGCAAGAGAAGCTACAGTATACAGGATGTAGAACATTTGCCGAGTTGATCAGATTTTGGCATTTTTTATGGATGGAAACCACACTGCTCAAATGCAGTTCAGAAGGTTCAAGGGTTCAAGAATATGATTACATGGAAAAAAGGATTAATACTTCATTCAGCTTCTGCAGAAGATTTTTTTACCGGAAAGACAGAAAAGTTTAGTTGAGATGAGAGCTATGCAGCGACACGAAAAGCGGAGATGAATACGACTGGTGCGGGAGGAGCTTAAGCAAGAGCTCTAATAAACTGATGTCGATGAGAGTTCTCGTTTAATCAGATCCGATTAGATCTAATCATGAAAGGCGAGAAAAAGTTTTTCTGGAAGATTTCGTCGGAAATATATCTTATGTAAGAAATTGCATCCGAGGGACTAAAAGCTGCGAGGCTTGTACCTTACACCATAAATGCACATATGCCTTTTATACGTTTCTGGAAGCATCAGAAACTTTTTAAATCATGTAAAATTAAGTTATGCAATTAGATCTGGATTTTAAATCCTTTCAAACGGCTTTTAATACGAGAACTATAAAAATGAATCCGCTTGTTTCCGTTCCCTCATTTTGCATTCCACCATATACTCCGTTCTTCCCTCGTATGAGATACTGGTTTAATAGCTTGATGTCAGAACTGCAGGGAAGCTCCTTTCCAAAAGAAACCTTTAAATATTGCAGAGAGAAGATGGAACGTGAATGAGCGGTACTGATAGATTCTGGGAACGTAAAATAATAATGTCCTCTGGAGACTTTTATATGGCGGGTAACCTATCACAGACGAAAGAGAGTGGAAGGTGTTCGTGTTCGGTCCTTCCTCTTCACGCGATCTCCCCTCTTCTCCCCTCTTTTCCTATTTTCCCCCCACCACGTTCTTCCTTCTTACATCCGACCATTTCAAATGGGGCTACATGACATCTTGCAGGCAAGAATAAGAGAATCCCTCGAATATCGGACCCGATAAGGCACGTTTGCCGTTCCAATGAAACATTCGAGCGGCCATTAATTGGTCTTCGGTGCAGACATGATAATAAGGATCCGTCCCAAGAAAGCTCCTTACTAGCCTCCATATGAACCATTTCCTTGAATGGAGTTTCAATGTGATTCATCATGTAGGGGATCATTTCCCCGTATCATTAAGCAGATAGGCCTTAGAAGACAGAATGGAGCAAATGGAGCATGGAATGGAGCATGATATGCACAAAAGTCGCACCTGCTGAAAGTTAAACTGCCACGATTTTCGTACTCAAAGAAAATCAAACGACACAAATGAAAAATTTCATCTCCCACCAGCGGAGCTTATTAGACTGCGAACTCTTCAATCTCACTTCATCTCGCCTTTATATGAGCCCATGCTAGATGTTAGAGACGTATGATGCCTTCCATCTAGAAGCCAATGTATTCTTGCTTGACAAAATGAAATTTGTACCCACGATAATGAAAACGACTTCCGCGCGAAACACAATGCGCGATCACGTGGAATATCAAGCGGACGAAGAGCAAGGCCAAACCGAGGAAGGTTTCGTACAACTATAAGAAGGCTAATTTCGAGAGACTACGTGAATGCGTTTCAGGCATCGACTGGGAGTCGCGGCTCCGTGGGCAGACGGTAGAGGAGCAGTGGGGGGGCGTTCAAGACGTTATTGCAGGGCTTTATGGAGGAATGCATCCCCAAGAAATCCATAAAATCGGGCAGGCAACCGGTCTGGTTTACGGGTAAAATCAAAGCTCTCATCAGGAATAAAAAGCGGAAATGGGATGCGTACAAGCGGACGGGAGATAGCGCGGACTATGAGGAATATAGGAGGATCACGCGGAAGTTGAAGCGGGAAATTAGATCTGCGAGACAGGAGGTCGAGGAACGGCTGGCTAGCGATGCTAAGAAGAACCCTAAGGCTTTTTATCAGTATGCTAGTGGTAGGTGTCAACAGTCGATCGGGCCGCTAATGAACGAAAAGAGGGAGTTGATTGCAAGTGATAAGGATATGGCCAGTATACTTAACGAGTTCTTCGCTTCCGTTTTCACTGTGGAATCCGACTCGGCACCGACTTTGGAGGAGGTGACCTCGGCTCGCATCGAGGATA